>JAODAL010065968.1:0-17974 GCA_025379985.1 Phyllomedusa bahiana
TGGTTAGATCTTTCTGGGCTAAAAATATAACAAGTTATAGTGCTAGGATTCTGGAGAGGGTCATTGATCCAGGGATTTTTCCGATTGCCAGATTGCAGTTGGGAGGGAAATTTTCCCTAAAATGAGGAAAATTTGGCTTCAACCTCATTGGGGTTTTTGCCTTCCTCTGGATCAACACCTTAGCACAACAGGCTGAACTGGATGGGACGTCTCGTCTTTTCGGCCTTACAAACTATATGAAACTATGAAACACCTAGACAGTTTTTATACATGTCCCCCTATTTTTTTTTTCCAGAGAAGCAATAGCGAAGCATCCCACACTATTTTTTTCCGTCAAAAGAACGGAGCTAAAGTGAAGCAAACTGAAAACCTAAGAAAACCCTTTAAAATCAGTGGGCAACCATAGGCAACACAGCTGTTCTGTACTGTGGAAATGTACACCATGTATTTCTATGAGTGGGAAAAAAAAACCCTGTAAGACATAATTTAAATTTCTGCACAGAATTTTTCCACTGTGGAAACACTTTCTGCAACATCTTCTGTTTATATGGCACATTTTGTATATGGAATTTATGTGTATGGAATCATAGACTTCAATGATAAATGAAATTCCATACTGAAATCCGCAGCACAAATCTACAACAAATACGTCACCAAAATCTGCTTGCACGCTGGCAAAAGCCTCCATTGTGTACATACAGTAAGTGTGTTAATAGGGGTTTGTCTGCTCAATGGAGGCCAAAATAGTGTCATTTGGCCTCTTATCAGGACAAAAGATGACTTTATGTGTCAAAAAATAGTTTACCCTGGATGGCACTTTAATGGAGGTGGCATTCTTTACATAAGGGCTATGCAGTGTTGGACTAAGGTGTCTGGGGCCCACTTGTATAGTAGATTCTTGGGGCACATCAGTGGAGTAGATTCTTGGGGCCCACCCTACAGCTACTGTACATGGCTGCACATACTACACACACGACGCTTCTTGCTTTCTGCCTCTCTTTATCTGCCTTTCTCCTTCAAAAGTAGCCCCAGGCCTGTTATGCCCAGGAGCCCACCGTGCCCAGTAGACCACCAGGAGTTTCCTCTACTTCCATGTAGGACAGTCTGAACCTGGGACTAAGTCTGTTATTGGACATGCATACCCTTCTGGCACAATTGAGATGAGGGCCGGAAGCCTCCGCAGCTAAAGTAGGATTGCTCCTCTCAAACAGCAGAGGGTGCACCACCAAACTGTCTCACCTATTCCATGGGGAGGTTGAGCCCACCAGGTGGTAAGAGTTCTGGTTGTGCCACTGGATGTGGATTACATGTGAATTCCAGGCCAAAATTCATCTGGATCCTGTTTGTACACCATATGCCATTATTTCTACTAGGAATTAATTGCAAAATCCATACAATGTGTAATTTTCTATGAGTGGATTTGAAATCTGCATCACGGGAACTAAATTGAGTAACATATAACTTATTGATTTGGTTTCCATATGGATTCTAGGTGAAAGCCACATTGTGTAGCCGGGCTGTGGAATTGTCCCACTGAATAACCTTTGTCTAATAAGGCTAACCTGTCTAAAGCTACAACAAAGTCCAAAGCTTAGGCCAGTCTGAGCCTGGGACTATTATTGGGCATTCATATGCTTCTGGCACAATTGAGGTGAGGGCCAGCAGCCTCCCCAGCTAAAATAGGATTCCTCCTCTGGAACAGCAGATGGTTTACCACCAGCCTGTCTTGCTTATTCCATGGGGAAGTGGAGCAGCACAGGTGTTAAGAGCTCTATCTGTGCCACTGGTTGTGGAATACACGTGAATTCCAGGCCAAAACCCATTAGGATTCTGTTTGTAAACAATGTCCCATTATTTCTCCTGGGAATCCATAGCAAAGTCCATACAATCTGTTTTTTTCTGTGACTGGATTTGAAATCTACATCACGGAAACAAAAATCAGCAACATACAACTTATTTCTTTGGTTCCCCTAGGAATTTCCCTTTAAAAGCTCTTGGGGACCGGGTGTGGATTTGCCCCATTGAATGGAGCTAACCCGTGTCTAAAACCACAGCAAAAATCCAATGCTTAGTCAAAATTTTCCCCAAAGCCCAGGGGGTAATTTTTTCCCGAATCAAATAAATTGTGTGCCCCAAAAGGGTGGTCTTCGACCCAAAGGGCCCGTGTTTATAAAAAGTTTTGCTGTGGTTTGAAAGGATGAAGGGGAAAATTGACAAGGGTTTTTAATGCCCCCCCCCCAATTACTCCTTTTCTGCTGTGATTTAGGGAATTTTCAATGCTTTTTTATTTTTGTGATCTTCTCATTTACGAAATAAAGTACCAGAAATATTATGTTTGGAAAAAAAAATAAAATAGCAAAAAAGAATATTGACAGAAATAAAAGTTTTTTAAATTCCCCCTTTTTTAAACCCTAAAGAATAAAAACAAGGGATAAGATAAAAGCATTTTCTGTCATTTTGATTGTAACATTGTAATTTGGGATTCAATATTCATCTGCTATTGGAATTACAACTAAATAGATGTTTTGCATTGTAAGTCTGGGCATAAAAATATTCTCAAAACACCTGTGTTTCAGCTTTTAATTTATTTTTGATTGGGGGCTTTCTTCCTTAAAAAAATTTTTAAAAATGCCCAAGCAGAAGGGGTTAAAATTTTATTAACAATTTTTTTCCCTGACCTGCCCCTTTAGCTGGGGTTATTCTGGGGTGAACCCACCCTGCCCTTTTAATAAAGGGGAAAATTTAATTTAAAATGTGCATTTAATTAAGAAAGTGAGGGATCACTTGGATTTGATGCATTGAATAGTTTTTTTGTTACAGGTTTTAAAAAAGTGTTTTGGGGAAGACTTTCCCAAAACCATGCAACAATGAAGAATACCCAAAATACTTTTAACTTTGGGGGGTTTTTCAAGTGGGTTTTTTTTAAATATAGGGAAAAAACCCCTAACTGTATTTAAATTTTTAACCTTGATTCCCTTCCAAATTCCCTGATTGGGATCCCCCATTCCTTTTTTTAGCACATCCTCCATGTAGTTAAAGGGTTTGGGCCCCTCAAAAACTTTTACTTTTTCCTTTTTTTCAATAAAATTTTTGCATAACTTTAAAACCCCTATTTTTTGCGTTTTTTAAAAAATCCAAATTGTCAAATATTAAAACAAAAGGGATAATAAATTTCTTAGGGGGCTTCACAACGCCGTTTCCCTTTTCCATAAACGTATTGCTTCCACTTTCGGGGTTAGCGTAGAAAGGCCCCGGGAAACCCGGGGAACAAAAAACATGCCCTTCTGCACCCGGCCGTCCTTTTAAACCCAATGGGGATGTTCTCAAAGGGTTTTCCCCCTTTTAAAAAAGCGTTTTATTTCAACCAAATTCAAAACCCTTTCTATCTGTTTACACTTGCGCTTGATCCAAATACCATTGGTTTGTCTGGACCCAAATTATGCAGGTAATCACCGGAAAATCCTACAATCAATTACCAGTCTTGTTCCAGACAGGAAAAAATTTAATTAATTAACCAACAAGGGGGTTTTTAAATGAAGAAAAATAATTTTTCCATTGGGGCGAGGGTGGGAAAAAAAGAAAATAAAAAGGATGCTCACCTACATGTTCCCGTGATGCCAAATCCAGAAACAAAGGGCCCGGGAATTGGTTTTTTTTAATTTGGGGGCACCAGGATAAACCCTGGGAAAAATTTCCCGTCAATAGGGCCCCCTCTTGGGGGTAAAGCTGAAATTGTTTACAGCCCAAAAAAGGCGACATTTAAAAAGGGGGAGCCACAGGGAAAACAAAAAATTTTTTGGTGCCACGGGCATGGGTTTCCCGCTGTTTCCCTATAGCCTGAAACAAAAAGTCTTTAGGTAAACAGTAAAGCATTTTGGGTTTAACAAAAACCCGGAAATTTAAACCCCAGCAGTCCCCCTCGGAAAAAATAGAAAAAGTTTTCAAAAATCCCTTTAACGCATAGGGAGCATAAGGTTTACTCCCTATGAGAACGAGTGAGTATTAAGAAAGGCTGCAACCGGGAGGAACAATTTTTTTCCTTCATTGGGCAAATTTTAAACAGTTATTTTCCACCTGGGGCCCTTGGTACTTTTTTATATTTTTCTATTTTGGGCCCTAGGCAAACTTAAAAATCTATCAGTTTTTCAATCTTTTAAAACACTTTTTAAAAGTAAATTTTTTTATGTACAAAACCTCTTTGGAAAACTATTTAAAAAACCCGATTTTTTAACCTCTCAATTTTTCTATTCCTATTCTTAAAAGGGAAAAACTCCCTTTCCCTTATCAAGTCTGGTGAAACCCCACCTTTTAAAAAGGAAAAAACCTTTTATATACATTTAATTTTTCTAACTCCCGTAAAAATCCCAAGCATTTTACTTTGGCGTCAGCCCCAATTAATTTGGGCATAAAACCCTATAAGCTAAAAGGACATATTAAAATATTCCCTTTGGGACTTCGAAACATTTTTCGTTTGGGCCCCCTTTTGGGACGGGGACTCCCTCTCGTCCACACTCCGTTTTTCCCATGTCTGCGGTTTTTGGCTGCCCGGTGGGGAACCCTTTCCCCGTTAGTCTGCCCCCATGGGGGAAAGGTCACACGACTGTTTTTTTACCCCTCAGGAGGTCTCCCCCCTGCTTCCCCTCAAATTTTTTTCCCTCTTGAGGTGCAGGGTCAACTGCTCCGTTCCCTTTCTTTCTCATTTTTTTTCCTCTGGTTTAACCCCGCTCCTTTCCCCCAGGTTCTTATAATCTGTTGACTCCTTGTTTTTCCCAAAATCTTAAAAAAAAACACATCTTGGGAGGGATTGGGGCATCTAAAAAAACTTTATACAAATTTTTCATGTTTTTATGAGCATAAGGGAAAACCCCAAAGGGTTTGCTCTGTAAACCCTTTAATTTGGGCTTTGACTCAAATCCCCGGAAAAACACCTGCAAAAAGAGTTTTTAAACCCTTTTTTTTTTCCAAACACAACTTTGGGTGCACAGTTTTTAATGGGACTGCTTGGGAAGAGCTGGGCCTATTACTTTTAATGGGACTGGCGAAACAGAGAAAAAAAGGGCCCGAAAATTGGGGCCCCCAACCAAAATTAAAGGAAAAATAAACAAGAATCTTTTTAGGGACAAAAAAACAACCCGAAAAAAAAAAAAATAAAAAACCCCAATATCAAAAAATTCCACCCAAAAAATGTAGACACCCAACAAAAAGTGCAAAAAATAGTGTAGTAAAAAATAATCACCATTTTTTCTAATTGCAAAAACTGGGGGAACAAAAAAAATTAAAAAACCCTCAAAGGACGATGACAAAAAAGCAAAAAAGAAAAAAACAAAATATAAAGAAAAGTTTTCCCCAAAAAAGATGATATGATGTGGGGAAAACCCAAATGGGAAACCCCCCCCGTATCGTGGTGAAACAGCTTTTTCCCTTTGGGGGATTTAAAAGGGACTTAGCGCAGGAAAAAATGCAAAACCAAAGGGACAGCCAAAACAAAATGTGTGGTGCTGTGTTTGGTAAACAGTAAAGAGGCTGCAGTGCCATCAATACAGAGTTCTTAGAAGTCTTTTACAAAAAAACTTTAAAGGGGTTTACCACAGAAACATTTCATGCCTGGTTTGTCCTTCTTCAGCTTTCAGTGTATGCAAAAGGGTGTGTGTAGGATTTGTTTGAACTACAGGCTTGACATCACCATGCCTTTCCACAGTGTGCTCACTCTAGTAAAACAAAGGTCTGTTTATGTAAAGAGTTGTGAGTAGCTACAATGTAGCTGGGCGCTTACCTTTTCTGCCTTTGAGCATAGGGTACCTGAGTTCAAATCACTGCAGGAACTAAATGTGTTTTTTTTTTTCCTCAATGCCCATACCTGATTGAGGCTTCTTTTTTACTTTTATTTATTCGCACTGTTCTACTAATTACTAAGGAGTACAGAAGACAGGAGTAGAATGACAGCACCTGGGGTTAAACACTTGGTCTGTAGTGAGTGTGTTTGATTACTAAGCAGAGAATAAATTTACAGCAGCTACTTGAGAGGAGAGGGGATGTCTGAGCATGTGTGCCTAGCACTAAGGAGTTCTTGTCACTGGTCGTATCTCCTGGAGGTGAGCTGAACACTGTGAATCACTAAAGTAGCAGCTAAAACAAAAATGGTATAGAATTTTTAATAATGATGAATGGTGAAAATGTTTATTATTTAATTTGCAAGCTTCACACATTAATTTTACTTTTTGGTACAACCCGTTTAAACCTATAAAATCTCATTTACTTTGTTTGAACTGTAGTTTGTTCTAAATTTTAGTTCAGATTCTGCAACCCAAATTCTGCAGCAGGTATTCAATGTGTTACATCTGCCTTAGTAACAGGGGTATAACTAGAATTCATAGGGTCCCATTAGAAAATGAGATGGGCCCCCACCATTAACTTAGCTGGCTGTTAGATATAACCGACAACTGCCGCTATCAGCTACGATTGCAGACAGCTCCAATTCCAGCTGTTTAAAGAGAACCTGCCACATAGGTTATGCCACCCTTGCCGAGAGCAGCACAAGTTAGTGACAGACATGCTGTTTCCAGCACTGTGTTCCTTATTCTGAAAGATGCAGCAGTTTCAGAGTGTTTAATGCTCTAAATTGGTAGTTTTCAGCTTGTTCTGCCAGAGAAGAGCCCAGCTTGTTCATGAGCAGGTGTTAGCCCCACCCACCAGTGGCTAGATCCACCCACTGATGGCTGATTCAATCTTCTACTTTGAATAGATAGAAACCTATTAATTGCCACCAGGTGGACAGAACTAGCTATGGGTGGATGTGATAACCACCTGCTCATGAGTTAGGTGGACTCTTTTTTTCTTGTAGAACAGGCTGGAAACTGCTAGGTTTCTGCAGTAAATGCTCTGAAACTCCTGCATGTTACAGAATAAGGGACACAGTGCTGGAAACAGCAGGTCTGACACTAGGTTGTGCTGTCCTCAGCAAGGGTGCTATAGCCTATGTGATACGTTCCCTTTAACACCTACCTATGTTCGATCACTGCCTCTGCCAGACATAATCGCAGGGTGCAATTCATTTGCCATGGCAGCCGGAGGATTCATGAAGGCCTCCATAGCTGTCATGTTAGCACTTCTATTACACCCCCCTGCCATAGGCAGGCTGTAATAGAAGATCAATGAAAAGCCTGTACACAAGAGTACATCAACTGCTCCTTATAAGACAAGCGATCAAGTAATCGCATATTCAAGTCCCTACGGGGACTTAATGTTAAAGTAATAAAATTAAAACAAGTGTTTATATTTTTTTAAAAGTAATAAATATGAGAAGTTTAAAACATCCCCTTTTGCCATTTTACAAATAAAAGAAATAAAAATCACACATGATTGGTATCACCACACCTGTAAAAGTCAGATCTATTAAAATATAATATAACTTGTAAGACTGTAAACCCTCACGGGCAAGGACCTCTCCACTTCTATACCAGCTGTTAGTTATTAATTTGTCACCTTTGTACTTGTTTGACCTTTGTTGTGTATGCAACCCAAATGTACAGCATCCTGGAACCAAGGGCGCTCTAAAATAAATAATAATAATAACAATAATAATAATAATTTACCTGGAATAGTGAATAACGTTGCAGAAAATAGATTCTCAACATCAAAAAAGTGTTTTTTTGGTGTTTTCACATCCCCCAAAGAATTGGAATAAAAAGTGATCAAAAAGTTGCATGTATTCCAGAATAGAAACAATAGAAACTACATTTCAACCCATGAAAAAAGGAGCTTTTACTCAGGTCCCTAGATTGGAAAACATAAAAGTTATTGGTTGCAGAAAATAGTGTGAACAGGTGTCAAGTTCTGTATCGCCTTATTTTATGCAATTGTAGTACTAGCAATCACCCACTTCATGCAATAAGGGTATGTGAGTGGTTGTTTTATTGCTATTTTTGCATTTGTGCAATCTCCCCATGCATTATACTGCAGCTTTTCTGCATGCTGGTGTGAACAGGTGTCAAGTTGGTGTGCAGTTTTTCATCTAAATGTTCCCCTAGCAGTGGGGGTATGTGAGCTTTTGCTCAAGCAATTATCTGCACCTGTTATTTTTTTTCCCAGTTAGCATAAAGGCCAGAGTTGCCAGCCTCTGGAATCAGTTTAGTCCAGCCATTGAGCTGTGAACATGCCCCAAAGAATTGGAGTGTTTTCAGAAAATGGCTTAGCACACATTGAAAAAAAAATATATATTTTAAAGTACTAAGAAAAAACGAAAACTCTACAATTTGGTATCACCAAAATCATACCAACCTGCAGAATACAGATGACACATCATTTACATTGAAGTCTGAACTCTATAAAAACAAAATCCCCACAAAAATGGCTCAATTGCAATTTCACGTTCCACTCCACACTGAATTTTTTTTGATGTTTCCAGTGTGATAGTCGATATCGGCAATTATCATGCCGATATCCGATAGCCGATAATAGATAATCGCCGAAGTCTATGGGAGAGTAACAACAGCTTCATTATTACACCCAAACAGGGAGGAGAATCTGGAATTAACTTCCACAACAGTTAACTGGATACGTGCTACATCTTAGGCAAGACAATTAGGCAACAAGAGTCACAGAAAAAAAGTCACAGACTACTCATTATCCCTTTCTTGTACCACAGCATGACCCTTAAACCTGCATGACCCACAAATTAAAAAGTGCCAGAAGGCAGTATCATTTGAACCATCATTTTAGTTGAACTGGACATTGACTATGCCTGTCCTGGACAGCAGCATGACCCTTAAATCAGCATGACCCACAGATTTAAAAGTGCCGGAAAAGGAGTCTTTGAACCACCATTTTAGTTGAATTGGACATTGATATCCCTGTCCTGGCCGCAGAATGCCCCTTAAAACCGTCTGACCACGATTAAAAAGTGCTGGAAAAGGAGTCTAAAATTTGTTATATGGTTTTAATAGGTTTAAATAGGGGGGCTTCGACCATGACAACGGTGAATTTATATAAAATATGTATAAAACAATATGTTTTAAAGGGCTCTATGCGCCAAAACAGATGCAGGATGCAATATTTAAATGTTATATGGTTTAATATGGGGGCCTTCGCCCACTGACAACAGGCCCCAATTTTACTATAAAAATGTTTTAAACAATATGCGTAAAACTGAGTTTTTTGGGGAAAAAACAAACGCACGGACTTCAAAAAAACATTTAAAATTTTATAGGGATAAGTTATGCCGGGTTTTTGGGAACACTAAAGCGTGTTGCAATAAAAACTGAAAAACGGGGACAATTTCACCTCCACGAGGTTGGGGCCCAAAAAAGGGTAAAAAAGTTTTGCTTTTTCAATTCAAGGTCCAGAACACATGAGTGCCAAAAAATTACCCCTTCCTTTAAAAAGCCTCCCCCTCCCTTTGCGTCCGCGGTGGACCACAGAAGAATCTTTAAAACCTCTCTAATAAATAAGAAGTGTATTCTCTTTCTAACTCTATTTAATTATGTAGGTGTTGGTTTCTTGTATTAAAAGGGGGAATGTTCAGAGCTGTTAAAAAAAGCTAGGGTTTTAAACACAGCCCGCCCTGCTTTGAAGGGGCTAGACAAAAAAATTGGCTGAACGGGAAATGCAGTTGCATGTGCCCCGGATTTTTGCACCCCAATGAGTTTCCTTACAACGCAAGGGGTGACGTTTACACCCTCCTCACCCCCCTTTTCCTCGAGCTGTTTGGTTTGGCCCCCCAAAATGAAGGAAACACTAAAAATGGGAGATAGTAATAGTTTATCTGAAAGATTGTCACCTAACTTCGCTGATCGGAATTTCTGATAAGCAAAAAAACCATCCCGATTTAACTTTTTGCTGATATATGCTTCCCTAGTGGTAAGGTAAAAGGAATAAAAAAAATGCATCTGTTCCCAAACAAACCCTTCATATGTTATGTAGACAAAAAAATAGAACTGTTATGGTTTTTGGGAAAGGGGGGGGGGAAAAAAAAACGGGGAAAAAAAAAATCTGAAATAATTGTGTCTTGAGCGGGGGAAAAAGGGTTTAATTTATTTAAAATAGAAGTCAAAAAACAGAGGAATATATCTATCTTTTACAGTACTGTGTAAAAGTTTATAGAAGGTGTGAAGAAAATGTTTTTAAAAATAAGTGTTATTGTTTTATTTTTATCAATTAGCAAAATGAAAAGTGAATGACCGTAAGAGAAATTAAATCAAATCAATATTTAGCGTGACCCTTTGCTTTTAAAACAGCAGCAGTTCTTCAACGTACACTTGTATTCTTACTTAGCAGCACAGTAAAACCTTTGCACAGAGTACTGCATTATACACTTCTCGCAAAAAGTTAATGATATTTGGCTTTCAGGTGAAATATATGGAAAATATACAAATTTCCGCTACCGTGTATTTTTCCTGAAAGTAGGCCCTTTAAGTGTAGCAGCAAAAGGGTTATTTTCTTATCTCAAAAAAATTTAAAGAAACAAAAACCCAACAACGTGGAGGTTTACCCATCAAAAAAATGTCAATGTCTTAATAATGTTCATGTGGCCCTTTGGATCAATTACGCTTTTCAAAAAATGTTTTTTGCTGGGTTTGAAGTCGAGTTATTGACTGCTGGGCATGCATTCCCCTTTCTTTTGGTATTAAAGGGTTTAGGGGTACGAGTTATGGTTTTCATGGCAAAAATATGATCTCACATGTTTTCTATGGGGCTCAGGTCTGGAGAAAGTGCAGGTCACTGAGGAACTACAGTCTCCAACAGCTGTTCCCTAAGGATGGAACCTCGATGAGCTGGAGCTATGTTGTCCATTAAGATGAAATGAGTCCTGTGTTGTTAATGAAGAAGCACAGTAGCTGGATTAATGATGTTATTCAAGTAGTAGAGGCTGTCACTGTACCATTCACAAAGTGTGGGGCACTATTGACTAGACACAACTGCCTACACTGCAACACCACCATCACCGTAGGCTTATCTGGTGACAACAGTGGCTGACGCATAGTGCTCTCCTTGACATCTCCAGCATAGTTGGCGACCATAATTTCTGCTCAGAGTGAATCAACTTTTATTACTGAACAGCACTGAAGACCGCTGGTTCTTTATCCACTGTAGATGATCCCTGACCCATGCAAGACGATGGTGTCTGTGCCTGGTGGTGGTACCCTTGCTGGTGATCTAGCATGCAGACCATGCTGATGCAAATGGTTACAAATAGTCTGAAGTGACACTTGGTTGCCTCTTACCTCCCTTAGCCATGTCTGGAGTTGTGTGGCATTCATCATCCGGTTCTGCAGGGTGTTGTTTACAATGGAGCGGTCATCACTGTGTGATGTAGCCAAAGGAAATCTACTTCTTTTCCTTTCTATGAATCTTCCAGTCTCTGTATCTCTGTTGTAACCTGTTGATGACACTCTATAACACCTTAAGCTCTGTGGCCACCGTCTGAGAGCACCCTTCTTGAAGCCTCGCAATGATGAGGTACTGTTGATCAATTGTAAGGTGTTGGTCTCATGATGTCAAAATGTGAACAGCATAATGAGGAGGACGGTTTAAATCCCAATTCAAATTGATCCCCTAAGGGTGCTTTCACATGGAGCGTTTTTGGTGCGTTTTTGACGCGTTTTTGGATGCGTTTTTTTGTGCAGAAAGGCACAGCAGTTAATGCTGGGTGATTCAGGGATCAAACACCTTGTCACGGTTCACGCCGCGGTCCCTGCTATGGACCGTCAGCGTGCCCGCGTCTTCTGTCTCCCGACCGCTGCTGCGGCATCCGCTGGTGTCCCTGGCTCTTTTCATGCACCTGTTCCGGCTCCTGCCAGTCGTGTAGCCATTCCTGCTGGCAGCTCTGAATCACCATCTGTGCTTGCTCCAGCTCTATTTTTGAAATTTGCAACGCCCTTTTGTGCGACCAATAACTTTTTTGTAGTAACACCTATGGATGTGAGTGAGGCGGGATTTTTTGCGGGCTGAAGTGTAATTTTTATTGCTAGCAGTTTGGAATACATGCAACTTTTTTGATACTTTTATTCCAATTTTTATAGGACGTGAAATGAGCAAAAAAAACGCAATTTTGGCATTTGGAATTTTTTTTCTTTTATGGTGTTCAGCATACGGGATAAACTATGTTATATTTTAATAGATCAGACTTTTTTGGACGCGGTGATACTAAATATGTGTAACATTTTTATTCTTTTATTTTTTTATTTATAAAATGGCGAAAGGGGGGTGATTTGAACTTTTAAAACCTTTATTTTTTTACCCTTTAAAACTTTTTTTTTTACTTTAACTTTGTGTCTCCCTAGAGTGCTTCACCACTAGGGGCCGCGATCATTTATAAAACCTAATGCATTGCATATACAATGCATTAAGGTGTACAAAGATGGCAGTTTCCCCACTTTCTGCCTGGGGCCAGAAGTGGGGAAATTCAAGAAATGCCGGCGATGGAAGCCTTCACAAGGCTTCCCGCTGCCATGTTAGGTAATCAGGACTCAGCAATTTCACCGCTGATGTCCCGACCGGAGTGAGGAACGGTGCGTGGCACCATTTCTCATTGATTTAGACACCGCGGCGTCTAAAGGTTAAACAGCGTGGTAGAGGTGGGGGCGGCGGCACCCCCCTGCGCGATAACCGCCGGTTGTTAGCTGCGATCCCGCATCAAAGCCGCTTACCAGCATCAGGACGTATGGATACGCCGTGTGTCGGTAAGGGGTTAAAGATAACACATTCTGTTCTCAAGCTGCCGGCATTCTATGTGCCGACCTGTGGTGACGTAACTCTCTGCTTTCAGGTAAGATAAAGAGCAGAGAGAGAAGGGGGGAGCAGGACGGTAACCTAGTGAAACCTGTGTGCATTTATCTCATCAGCAAAGTAAAATAAACAAAGAAATAAATTTGGAAAAAGCCTTCATGTACCGTTCCCTACATTTTTAAAGCTAATCATGGTGGTGAGAATACCCCTATAACGTTTTCAGACCAATAAAAGACAGTTGCTAAGCAGAAGGAAGGTAGACTTGTTGTAAGGGCAAAAGATGTTCAATAGTGCATCAGATAACAGAAACCAGGTCAAATCTAAGACACAAAATTTCCAGTAATACGCCGAAGTATGGATTTATGGCTAGTGTGGAACACCTGTAATATACTGGCACAATAAGATAAATGTGACAGAGCTTACTTCATAGCCATGTTCAAAACATTTCCAATGCTTTCAGGTAAATATAACTCACTGACCCTAAACTGTACCTTTATACCCTTGTATGTATTTTTATATTCTGAATTTGTAAACTTATTTCCTCTTAGTCTGGTTCTGGAGATAGAGATTCATAGAGATTTTTTTTAATTTTATGCTATTTTACTTTGCTATTCTATATGAATTAGCAGGGTTTTACCATTCTATTCATGTGATTTTATACTGCATTCTGTTATGGACGACAGTACTTCTGTCCCGAAGCCAGACTGTCTGTTGTAATCAGTAAAGCAGAAGTGTCTGCCAATCACTAGCAGAGTTAACATTTACCTTACCGTTCTCAGTTCTAAGTGCAATGCTTTGCTTGATGATAAATTCACTTTCCCATCTTTTCTCTTAACAGTAACTCAAAGCTGCATCCATCAATGTCCAGGAAAGCCTCGTCAAATTCAGCAGCACTAATGATGAACATTACAAAGTAGTTTAAGTTTGCTTAATAATGACTAGTAACTTTCTAGGGAAATAGTGCTCATCAATACATCTGCTTCGAACGTTAATACATCTTCATATACATACATTCTTTAACGAGCTCTGATTTCATCATGAGATCAATACATTTAGACTAAACTACCATTTCTAGATCTTTTCTGCAGGACATATAATCAATTAAGTATATTAAGGGACTGCTAACCATCTATATGGCACTAATGACAGTGCTTGTGATGTGCATTTAATGAATATCCTAGGAATATTTTTATGATGTATAAGCTGATATAACCATAGAATCTAATAGTGTCACGGTTCATGCCGGTATCCTGGCCGCTGCAGTGGCGTCCTCTAGTGTCCCTGCTACGTACTCACCTGTCCCGGTTCCTGTCCGGGCCTTGGTGTCGGTTCCCGGCAGCAGATACAAGTCTGCCATCCTTCCTCCGGCTACTTGGCGTCCGGTGCATGCACGTGCTCCCACGAGGGGCGCACCCGTGTGGCACTGCTCTGATTTTTAAAGGAAGAGTGTCCCAATGTCCTATTCTGTGACCCCTGGCTACTCAAAGAACATCCTGTCCTTGCTCCTGGTCAGTTCACTGGTGTCCATCCCTAGAGTTGACCCAGTCTGCTGTGCTCTTGCTGATTTAACCCTCGTGTTACCAGTTTTCCTGAGTATCTGTGTTAAACCCTGCACTATCCAGCGTACCTGCTCCCTGCTGTTCCAGATGTTGTGTTAGTCCGCTAATGCCTGCTGTTATCTGCTGCTATATCAAGTCTGTTACCTGCCTGGGACTCTGCTTCCAAAATATTTTAGAACTGTCAAATTCCTAATATATGTTACATTTTTACCTATCTAAAAACTGTAGGCTGCGAATGGGATCTAAAATATAGACTTTCATTAATCAAATTCTATTCTGCTGACAACTAGGCAAAAGAGCTTTGGGCACTTTAAATATCTGCTATGAACCAAAAGTAGATTCAGATTTTTCTGCAGCTGATGTTTTATTTTAGAAAAACATTTGGGGAATTGGAGTTTATTTACAAGAACAGATAAATTGATGCCTCCATCTGAATTATTTTCTTATATGGTTTTATTAACCTCTTAAGACACATCTATTTTGAGTCTTAAGTCCTTAAAGGGTTATTCCCATCTCATTGATTAGCTTTAAGCATGTAGGAAAAGGTGAATAAAGATTATTACCAAATACATTATTGTTACAATTTTGCTTGATTTCAGATGTAAAGCAGTTTTAATCCCCTGCTTGTTTACACAAGCTTCTCTAGTTGCCAACCACTTGTCTCTGCTCCACCAGTGGCTGGGCTGGTGATGTCACTCCCAGCTTGCTTCTCATTCTCTGATCTTATCTCTCTACTGGGAAAAAGTGTAATCCTTTAGTCCACAGAGAAGGCTTCTTCTATGCTGTCAGGTATACAGATAACATAACAGATCACAAGTGTATTTACATCAAAGATAGAGTCAGCAGCCAACAGTGTGTCTTGGCAGCATTTAAGTTTTTCTCTCTGATTAGAAACTTTCTCTTATGACAAATACAGCTCTGCTATCTCACATTTGTAGTCAGACATCCTGCTTAGACAGGGTCAGGGTTTTTTTTTTTTACAACTCCTTTATCACCTGTAACGGCACAGGTAGAAATAGGAGCTATCAGAGCTAAAATGTCAGTCACTGATGTTGACCTGCCCACAGCTTGAACAAGAAGTGGGAGTCTGAAGAGGCTGTGAAAAGTGGAAACAACTAATTGGTACAACACCTTTAAAGAGGACTTATCACCTCCAGAGAATCTAATGAAGTAAAAGAAGACTAAAATCTAAACACTTTCTCAAAAATGTTTAATTAGGGAAATGAAAGCATTTCTCCTGTAATTCAGTTAAAAAAAAGTGCTGACCTTTTAAGACAGAACTGAAGTCAGACCATCTTGGCTTCTGACAGCATGATGGATCATTATGGCAAAAGCTATATAAAACCTCCTGCTTTGGAGTTGGGAGAGTCCACTGTGCAAGGGAGGAGGAGGGTTTGTAAGTCTGTACCATCTTTTCAATGGGAATCTCTGAGCTGACATATTCATACTGGATGTTATATGGAGGCCTGTGTGCTATGTAGGAGGAACCCTGTCAGACATGTGTCTCATCATTGTGTTGTTCCTTCTGCAGTGAATGTACAGTAAGAGACTCAGATTTACCCTGTACAAACAGCTATGTCCTCATCTCAGCCTGCACAGCTGGTATCTCCCACAGAAGAAATCTTACTAGATTGCGATCTCTGCCTGACAGAGTGAAAGCAAAACATGTTTCCATGTAATATTGAGGAAAATAATTTTATTTGCTAATGACATGTATTTGAGAAAAGACTTATAATTTCATCCACTATAAATTTGTGTGTGTTTTGGTGGTGTGGTCCTGTAATGGAGGAAAAATGACCTTGTATCACCATAGATGAAAGCAGTTCTAAGTTATTTAGAAGTGTGATCCTACAGGCAACGTAGGGATAGAATAATACAAGATCTGAATAAATGCAAATGAAAGCATGCATAAAGACCTCATGTTATAGAGAAGACAAGTCTAATTCATTTATGATGCCAGCCTTTTAAGTCAATTTTCTGGCTCTCTGTCATAAACCCTCTACATATACTAGCGCTCAGGAAATTTCACATAACGTACATAATTAATTTACCTAAATCATTGTGTCTGCTTACCCCTCAGAGACCTTGTTGAGCTTTAGACCAATTTATCTAATCAGTAGACTTTCACTCCCCCCCTTCATTATACAAAACATTCAGTTCAAGTATCTAGAATTCTTGGTTACAGAAAAATATAATAAGAAAGCAGAAGCCTTAAGCTGAATACATATAGACCAGACAGTCTGCAGCTTTACTGATTATTCTCCGTTTGTTAGGGACTGTCAGGGACACTCAAAGAGACACAGACGGAGTGAGGCCCTGATGCTGGTCCCAACCTCTGTCCCTGCCTTTTGGGTACCCGACTCCTTAATAGGTCGGCCCCAATCTGAAGGCTGAGCTCTACTCTGAGCCTAGTGAGACACCAGGCGAAGACGAACAAACACGGAACAAACAAGAGAAGTCGGACAGGCCAAGTTAGCAATGAACAGGCAGCGTGGTACAAAAACGAGAGACAAGAGAATAACCAGGGTCCAAACAAGAGTCAAAGGCACAGAGAAGCAAAATGAGAACACAGGTGAACTATAGGAAGAGGAACCATATACCAGGCAACGCAGAAAGGCAAAAGAATCCTATATATATATGGAACCAGAGAACTGAGGCAATAGGTAGAAGGAAAACAAGGCCAGATAGGAGATCAAAGCTGCCAATCAAAAAGGAACCAAGTTAACTAAAAGTGTGCTGGAAGATTCCTGGCCACGGGAGTTGGCCAGGAATCAATTAAGCACGCAGAACAGAAAAACCAAGTTCACACTAGTAATATAAATTCACAGTATTAAGTAAAAAACCACGGTTTATGTCACACCGGCCGTGGCCGGCGACCAGAGCCAAAAGCCGGGGGTGTGTCATGCACAATCATGATCCTTTTATTAGGCCAAGTTTTGATTTTTGTTTTTTCATCCCCACCTCCAAGAGTGATAACTTTTTTATTTTTCCATTGACATAGCCATATGAGGGCATGTTTTTTTTCAGTACAAGTTTTATTTTTCATTGATTTTTAATGGAAAACATGAGTCATTGGGTAAGGCAAACTTTTGCCAATCATGGAAGGTTATATTCCTGTACACTGTGAAAATTGAAGCCTTTTCTTTTAATGCAACTTCATTAGCAGACATACAAATACCATCCACCTGCTTCCTAGCCCTAAATTGTTGTTTGAGCCACGTTCGTTTGGCAGCCCTATGGTTTATTTTGGTGATGAGCTGCTCCACTATAGCGTGTCATTCCGTCCGTGTGCACCTTTGTAGCTGATGTTCACCGCTCACATCAATGATATATGGTACTCTGCAGTTTTCCTGTTGCTTATTCATAATGGTGTCATTTGTCCAATCACAATATATTTTCACCACAGCAGTATGCAAAGAGTTCCCAAACTGCACATTGTCAGTAATATTGCCACCCTTGCCCGAAAGCCAATAATTATCCTTTTTTAAAACACTGTTAAATTGCCCTTTACGACCATGACAGCAAATATATATATACAGACAGCCTATTTTATACCTTTTATATCCACCAAGCCAGCTCACAACAGGTGACTTCCTTCGTGAGCGAAGCACTACCAACGTAGAAAATAGGAAGCGTTAATAATAAGTAACCACTGTTAGGTTGACTTGTTGGGGCCTTTTTTTTTTTTCAAC
>JAODAL010065969.1:0-17974 GCA_025379985.1 Phyllomedusa bahiana
GCCGACCGCAATTGTACTCCCGGAGTATAGGGCCCCCGCCCGTCCCCCCGGGAACCCTACCCCCCCACTCCGTCCCACTCCCCCCCCCTTCGTGGGGCGCGCTGAAAGTGGCGAACCGCGCCAAAACCCCTGCATCCCCCGCCCGACACGGGATTGGGGCTGGGAGGCCAAAAACCGCCAAAAAAACGGCAAAAGCCCGATCATAAAAGTCGCCCTAATTTTGTTGAAGCCCTCTTAAAAAAGAAAGATTTTTCAGGACCCATCTACTGGGCAAAGTATTGAAAATTTGATGGCATGATCCTTAATTTTCGGGAATCCCCCTTTGTACTTGCTAAGACTAAATTTGAGCCCCCCAACCCTAAAACATTTAAAAAGTAGTTTAAAAAGCACTGTGATTCCTCTGAAAGCTCCACCAAAGAACCCATTTTTTACCAATGATCCAAAATTCCTGATTTTACTTTTTCGTCTGGCCTAACTTCTCCTTTCCCCCAGTAATAGGCCTTTAGTTTTGGGCCCCCAATATCATGGACTATCAAAGGGCAGTCATACCACCTGACTCAGTTAAGGAGTAAACGGAGAACTCTTTTTCCCTTAAAAAGTGAGTGGGGGGACCAACCCTTGATAGTATTTTTCCTTTTTATCAATACTTTGGGCTGTTTACACGGGAAAAAATGGGACTAACTCCCCCCCCTATATCGGCCGACTGGGGAAAAAACGGGCGAGATACTCCCTCATTTCGAAAATCCACATTCTCATAAAACTAGGATTACGTCTCCCTTTCCTCTCGCACAATATGGCGAGCGGGGGAGAAAGGGGGACATGTCAATTATTCATGGCGTTAAACCCCCCATAAAATGAATGTCAAAGGGGCCGGCGGGGTTTTTCCCCCCCCCCCGCTCCCTCCCCCCCCCCCCCCATACACACGGGAAATTAAAGGGTCGAAATACTCCCGCAATTCTGCCGTGGAACATCTTTACTCCTTTTTGTATTCAACCACAGGGGGTTGGGGGTTTCTTGAGGGTCTCTTTTTATAGAGCAATAACTACAAAAATTTTTAAAAAAAATTTTAAAAAACATGGTTTCAAGGGAGAAATTTATTCCCCAAAATCTTTCGTATAAAATTTCTTGAAAGTACAAAAAATATTCCCCTAAAAATAGTAAGCATTTGAAACAAGGTTACAAAAAGGGAGCTGGGCCCCCCAAACATTGCGCGGTGTGCCAAGTGCTGAGATGGGCTCTACATTTAATACATAAAAAAAGCGATTGATGAAGGGCTCTAAAACGTCTACAATCAAAGGGCTATTATTTTTAACCACTTAATACCGGGGCCACCATTTTTTTATGGGTGACATTTTTTGCTTCTATCTGCAGAACGCCCAAAAGACAAGGGGGTCTTTGGCCACAACTGGGTTGGGGAAAAGAGCGTCGTTAACCGTTCCCAGAGCTCTTGTAAATGGCAATTCCTCTCCATATTAAAACAACTTCTCTCCCCTAAAACAAGTCCCGAAAAAAAAAAAAGTTACAACTGTTCAATCTCAAAGAGGGAAAAACTACAAAAAGAGCTGGTCATTAAGGGGTATGATAGGGTTTAGATGCTTACTTATATTTTTTTTTTTATGTTGAAAAACTTTTTGTATTTTGACTTATGAAAAAAATGATGAAAGCCCAAAAAGTGATCTTCCTCTGTTTCTGCTTGTCACATCCTGATTTTTTTTGCAAGCTTTTTACAGTAAAGGTTTTTTTTTGCCCCTTTTTTGTTCACTAGACCCTTTGGGAGACCATGGGGGGGCTAAATTTTCCTCAACAAGGGTTTTTTCCCTTTCACTTATCCGTTTTGTTGCACTTTTTTTTTTTCCACTTTATACATTTCCCCTTAAACTTTTCCCAACCAGAACGAAAAGATTATGCAACGCCCACTTATGCTTTGTAAGAGTTTGATCGTGCAAATTTGCACATGGAAGCATTGCGTTTTTTTGTAAACCTTTTTGGCATTGCAACCTCCAACCTACTCTCTCAAAATTTGGTCAGAACGTTTCCTTACCCTCTTACATTCTTGTTTTCTTACACCAATAGTTTTGACACGATTTTTATGATACGGAGACAAATACTTTTGCACAATTGCTCTTTAAAGGGGGGACACATAACTGATGTACCAATTGCTTATTGTGGTTCAGGATTTTACTTATATTGAATCGTTAATGTAGCGACAATATTTTGTTTTAGAAAATCCTGATTAAATTTAAAACAGGAACGGACATCTTTGCCTGAATTTTTTTGCTAATTTTTTTACCTAAATGAAATTTAAGCAAGCTATTATTTTTTTAAAAAAATGTTGGCCCGTTTTAGGGCCTTTTTTACTAAGCTGCTGCAGAACAAAATAAACATGCTCCAGCTTCTGACAACTCTTTGCTCTCCCTTCCCCTCTTTTTTCTTGTTAAAGATATCAATGAAAGAGGAAAGGAAAAGCAACCGGGGGGGGGAACCATGCAAACGCAGATAGAGGGGAAACGCACACAAGACAGTTTCAGGAAGACAGTCATTTTTGGTCAACTAAACCATCTTTCCCAAACCATTCTCATACATACAATGTATCGAAAAACAGAAATCAAGCCAAACACAGTACACAAAAAATTTAAAAATTTTTTATCATTCTTAGATGAAATTTTTAAACGGGAAAGGATACTCTACAAAACACAAACCCCCAAGGCTAACAAAATTCGAAAACCGTAAAAAGGAAAATCTCTTAGACTTTACAATTTAAGAGAAAGCAAGCACCCACACAAACTCTAGATTTTTAAACAGCGGCCTAATTTATCAGTTTTGTCTAACGTAAAACTTTCGCAAATATCAACCAATTGCAGCTCCTTTTATATTTCCAGACCTTTAAAAAAAATGAAAGCTGTGCTCTGTTTGTTGCTTGGGTAAAAAAACCCAAATTTCATTTAACATTTTTGATAAAACAACCCACAAGTTTATACCCCATTTTTACTGGGGGGAAACACCACAATAAAAAAGTGGATACAAGTATCTAATGTAATCTAATATTAGCTTTTCCCAAAATAAGAACAAAAAAGACTACAACAAAAAAACTAAGGGCCAATGTATAAAACTGCGGGTCTAAAACTCACTTTTTTACCCTTTGAACCAATTAAGCGCCCTTTTCTTTTCATATTTTTCTCGGGGAAAAATGAGAGGGACCAGTTTTAACCGGGAATTTTAGTGATTTTAGCCCCAGACAGTCTTTCATACATGGGGCCAAAGTTGTCTTTCCTTACTCAGTTGCCACTACCTTTTGCATTCGATGAAAAAGGTGCCCATAGCCTTCAAGTTTCAATTTCAATTCTCACTGTTTTTCTTTCAAATATTTGTAGGTCCAAAGGGATGACAAAAGTATTTTGAACCCCACCAGATAAGAATTCATACCACGCAAAAACAAAAATCCCTCACTCCGTACCAATGGGGTTAACAGTTAAAACGGAATAAAAGGGGTACCCACCGGGGGAGCCACTCCAGTAACTTAAACGAAACCCTTTTTACAAAGGGAAAAATAAAACGTTTGCTACTGGACACATCTGGGAACTTGGGGAAGACGTTTCCTTTTGTACTCGACATCTCAACATAGAATATCAAAATCCCAAACTGTGCACACATTATTTGTCATGACTCAGAAAGAAGTAAAAATGACCAATATTGTGGCAGTTCGCAAGTCAATTTTTCATAGCCTAATGTTATTTACTTTTTATACCGAAAAATTGTCTGCTTTTTACAGTTTTCTTTGAAGGGTTCCAAAAAATAAGCTGAGGGGTACCCCAAACCGAGACCCCCCCCCGTATTACTGGAGTGTGGTTCCCCCAACAATTTCATTCCTCGCAACAACACCACAACAAACCGTTAAAAAACTGGTCCTCCAAAATAACTGTTTCGTTTTCGCTGGCTCTTCTTTGGGTAAGACCTTTTGTTCACATTTCATTTTTGGGTGTGTGCAACTGGTATCCATTTGGTACCCTAAAAAAAATATTTCATTATACCAAGGTGGAGCCCTAGGTTTCTTGTTCGGGTCTATTTCAAGCCCAAAAGACTATTTAGGTCTTTTATCCTACAGCACTTTTGTAGTAAATTTCCGCCCAGTTTTTTTTCAGTATTTTCCCACTTTTTTCTGGCCAAAATTAAGTGTAAGTGGGGGCCCAACTCATTGAGGGGTTTGGGAAAAAAGGGTTCAAAAGCTGTAATAGGAAAATTTTAAAGTGGGTTTCTAGACCAACATCCCTAAATTTTGCTTTCCACTCGAACCTTCTCTTTTACTCACAGCAGATCTGCACAAATTGGCAAATTTGGTCCAAAACCGCTCAAGAACAACCTTTTGGGCGCCTGGAAACCTCCCAGACTGACCAGGGAAAACCCCAACTGAAAAGGAAAACCCCCAAATCATGTCTACCCCCCCAAATGGGACAGGAACCCTGTTTTTGGGGGGGAGGGGTTTTCAAAAGCCCCCTCCATTAGGTTTAGTGCCGTATGTTGTGCAGGCCTGCTCTACAGCTTTTTCCCCACAATAAAATTTTTGCAATTTTCTTGAGTTGTCATGCCAAAGGCAAGCAAATTTCCCGGAGCCAGCTCAGTAACTATGAACTGGCTCAAAAATGTCCCGTTTTTTGTTACTACAGGGGAAAATAAAAGTTTTTCTGGTTAATTTTTAAAATCAATTTATGCTAGGATGTAGAAGTAAAATAAAAAAATAATACTCGCCTTTGTCCTCAGCTGCCGCTATCTGCTGTCTTTTTTCATCTCCCCATTGCCCTGGCATCAATTGGGGATTACGGCAGAGATCATGACTCAGGAAGTCAAAATTTCTGCCGCAGTAAAGTTCTCACGTCAGTCCAAAAGCAAACAATAACCCAGGGGGACGGGAGACACCGGCATGCTGGGGGGGGGGACAAAGTTTTTTTTTTTTTTTTTTATTTTACTACGCGCACAGCATATATTTTTTTAAAAAAGCAAATTTAACATGGACTCGCCTTTAAGCATTTCACTGTTCCATAGAAAAATTGGGCATTTTTTTTTTTAGCAGTGGGATCCTCATATGTTAAAAAGGGGGAAAAATTTTATCCAGGGGAAACCCCCAATTAAGGTCAAAATCTAATGAACAAATTAAGAGGGGTTCTCTGAACTAAGTGGAAGTTTCTCTAGATTAATTTTTATTTTTTAATTTTACTCTGCTGATGGGGACAACTCTCAGTGTAAAACCCTGATTCGTATACATTTTTGACATTTGTTGGTTTTTCTGCATCAAGTGATAAAACTTGACTTTTTTTGGGGGTAAATTTTTTCTATTTTAAGAAATTTTTGCACAAATCATGACAAAATGGTGGAAGCACATTTTGCATGTAATTGTCTGTGTAAATATATATATATATATAAAATATATATATATATAAATATATACACAATATAAACACAAAACCCCTATGGTAAGGTTTCTGTAAAAACACAGGAATAGCAGAAAGGGTTGTACGCTGAAAATATACCATGTTCTGTGTCTCATCATATACAAAAAAAATTACCCCGATAAAAAGTGAAAAGCATTTGCAGAATTTGCACACACTGGGCCTCATTTCAAAAAATGTCTGTGTTGCCCTTTGCAACCAATCAAACACAGCTTTCATTTTCCAAACACTCTTTTAAAAAAAAAAGCTAAATCCTGATTTTGGTTTACTATGGGGAACACAGCAGTCTAAAAGTTGGAGTATGTTCACACGGGATAATTCAGCGCGCATTTCGATGCTATTTGGCTTTAATACGGCCGAAATGCGCACCCACCATTTTGGGGAATTCACGCTCTCATAGAAAAAATGAGGACTCTCTCCCCCCGGCGTGCAATACAAACAACCACCTTTCCCCCTCCCTTCCCTGCGTACTTTTGACAAGTGCGTACTTTTAAAAAACACATGGCGTCTATTGCGCTGCCTGTCAGTAAGTGCCCCAATACGCTGTGTGAACATGACCCTTACTGTTAGGCATTGTCACCAGTTCATGTTCACACAGTGTACTTTGCTGGCAAACGTCCCGTATTATGCCCTATTTCAATAAAGAGTAATTCATAATCTCTCATTGAGAGCTATGTTTTACCTCACATTTTTCCTTCCTCCGCGTATCATACTGGCAGGGAAAGACAATTGATGTCACTTTCTTATCCTAGCGTTTACGCACTGGTAAGAGTTGATAGTCAATGAGAGAAGGCTATCAGTGGTTTAGAAGAACACTATGGCTCAGTGCATACTGCTAAAACAACACCGGCGTATTTGGTTGTGCATACAATAGTGCTCAGCAAATACGCCGTGTGAACATATGTCTGTGGTAAATGAGGCCTAATGAATGAAACACAGCATAAGTATAATAACTTATAAGCAAACTAAGCAATATTCACCAGTTATTTCCACCCCACCTAGTCCTCACTGATGGGATCCATAAGCCTTAAGATGTACTCGAGCTGCTTCACAGGTCCCATAGCATATTCAAGTGAAGCAGCAACATGTTAGACTGTTGCACGCATACAACTTTGCGTAGTAATGCGCTTGTCACTGAAACGGCATAGGACAAATACACGGCCGGTATTTGTCCTGTTTTGGCGCCCGTTCCCAAAGGGTGGGGCCGCCGGGGGGGGGGGGGTGGGGTGGACTGTTTCTCCTCCGTCACCAGTTGAGGAACCAACATCTTCCGGTCCCGCGCAAACCAGACAGAAGATGTTGCTTAATCAATGAATTGCTGCCGGACCGCTGGCGACAAAACTGCAGGGCGGATAACCCTTGCAGTGGGGACTGCTGTCAACGGGTTTTTCCATAGAGCACAATTGGTGCTCATTTTCGACGGTTTTTTCAGGCGTCTGAAAAACCTGCAAACCGGCTGAAAAACCTAGCCGAAAACCTGTGCCGTGAGGACATGCCCTTAGAAGGATTAGGAATCTGACTCCGTTCTAGTGATTTCTGTAAGTCCCAGCAATCTGATTCCAATTGAGATATACATTTACACCTACTTCAGTGACCAGTGTTAAACACTGATTGTGGTAACCCTTTAAACAACAATTTAAAAATTGAGAAATTGAACAGCCTTCATTTTATGCACTTCAAATTACTTTAAATACTTTTATTACTTCAAAATGTAATTTTTCTATTCTACCTTACATTTTCTAATCTAGATAGGTTTTAAATGAATGTGGCTAGATGAGCTTCTTATATATATGTTTATAAAAGAGTATGTTCCACATGATGATTAATTTGCAAATCTGCAACAAAATTCAAAGTCAGATCTGGATTTTCTGCCGTGCACCCACACAGCACATCTGGGATCATCCCACTCGTCTGTCAAACTCCTGATATTTTTCTCACAGAATTTGAAATCGTTGCGTCAAATAATAAATCCACATTGTGTGAACAGTGTACAATTTGAACACACATCAGTCTCGTCCACCAGACGTTGTAGATGGATTCCATGTAATGTGCCAAAAAGTCCAGGTGAAAAACTCTGGTATGGAGCTGCCATATATGACATCAATCAAAACAAAGCATTTAGGAGTGCTACCTGAATCACCTCAAGAGGGACTTTGAGGTTTGTCCTGGTTTAGAAAACTATTTTTCATACACAGTGTCACTATTATTATGACCATGTAGAGTAACCCTCATTTGCAGCATGGAATAGCGCCTAGGATGGCTGGTGAGTGAATTTAGGTTGTCACAGTATATCTGGAGTGTCCATCCGAGTGCAGCCACAGCAGCTGAGGGAGGATCCATAGAGCAAACATGATTGAAGTGGACAACATATTGCTCAATTGGGCTTCAAGGCTGAGAATTAGGGCCAGGGAATTGTATTGGAAGTCCTGACATGCGTTCCAACCAAAAAGGTGAAAGTAAAATCTGTCCCTCTGTAAAACTGAGCTAAATTCTCTGGATTGCCAATGACATGTATTTGAAAAAAGTCTTATAATTTCATCTACTATTAGATTTTGTGTGTTTGTGTGGAGGTGGTAGGTACTCTTTAAAAGGAGATTGTCCTCATTACGAGCTTTCAGGCCTGTCAGTGTCCCGGTAATTAACTGAGGGGGCGTGGCTTCATGGTCTTCTGTTCTGCTTCCCTCTCCCCCCCTCCATCAGCACACAAGCTACGTAACTTTCAAACAGGGGGGGGGGGGGGGAGGGGGGGCGGGGGAGGGATGGACTTCTCTTGCTCTCAGAGAATCACCCCCCTGTGTGTGTCTGCCTAGTCTGTTGCAGGAGAGGGCTGGATCTAGAGGAGTGGAAGTGGTGTGGCTAATAGGACAGAGAGGATGCAAGTGTTCCTATATCCCCTGCATAGCTTACAAGTCTCTCACAACTTCCGAGCAACAACAAGGGCAGTGTTACTATACTCAGGATGTGTCCCCAAATACAGTAGAACAAAAAGTATTCACAATGCCCCCTGATCTTTATAGGATTAGTATAGTCACAGGTGTCCAAAGACATATCATGATTATAGTACCAGACGAGTTCACTGCTTTCACATCTATCTGTGTAGAGAGCAGGAGGAAAGCAGGGCACACACTGGGTTAATCAGGACACAGACGCCCAGAGTCCTCCTCGGCTCCCTCCTTCCACTACAGAAGCATTCTGTGTGGGAGGGGCTCTTCAGCTCCGACCTGTTCTTCAAAGGTGATGAAGTCAATCAGACCTGAACAGCCAGTAATATAAGGAACAACAGGTCACTGCTATAGAGATTTGAGAAGCTGATGTAGTAATACTAACAGGGCTAAGCTCGAAAATCAGTAGGACAAATGTAATGAACATCTATTGCAAAGCTGCTTGTTTTTTTAAAGATCTGTTAATTAAAACCCAGTCAATTTGTACCGCGAACAAACCCTTTAACCCTTGCTGAGGGATGTTGAACTCTTTATGTACAAGTATAGCTCAGACCACTACAAGATTATGTTTCAAATTTTTGTTATCAAAACAGAATTATGGACCAAAAACCGGTGTTAAAGAAGCAGTCATTGTTGTACCTGTGCCTGTTGGTTCCTGCCACTTTCAGACTGACATCCATTGTGGTGTGAATTCCTGAAAGCTGAGCTGGCTATAACATCACCGTACCTCGGCATTGATGTTATTTGTATCTGATTAATAATTGTCTGGATACTATTAGTAGATCAAGCAACACAAAACTTTGTGTATGAAAACTCGAGACAAAATGCAGTCTTGTTGCCCATAGCAGCCAGTCAGATTTCATGATTTATTCTTCAAATGCAGCTTAGAAAACAGAAGTTGAAATCTGACCGGGGGCCATGGGCAAAACCACTTTTTATACTATCATATTTATACACATGGTCCCGTCGTCTTGGTTGACGCATCTGTAATCCATGGTGTGGTGCAAATTACACTGCAAATATCATGCGTCAGTGTTTGGTTAGGTCATAAATAAATAATATATCACAGACAGTATTTACTCCAGAAACACTGTATGTGTATGAACCATATGGATCTATTTATCATGTCAGTACACACGCAGCTTGTAGGGGCAAGATAATTCAATCCTATTTGTTCCAGTAATCTACACATGGGTATTTAAAGTGTATGATGTCATTCATTCTATCCTATAGCAATAAGATATTGTATTATATTGTACCAATAATGTAAGACTCAGGGGGTTAATCGAATGACATTAATCTAGGTCAATTCCCTAAGATCAGTATAGGTACAAACGAAAATAAAAATTGGTTCTCCTCCTTTAAAAACGTGAAATTTCTGATTGCTCCCTTTTTTGTACTTCTACCTCCTTTCAGGTAATTTGAAAAGATTATGGGAGGGCCTGTAAAGTTAAAAGACAGTTGTAAAGACAATCATACAATGCGCCACATTTATAATAGTGTTGATAAATCTTGTGCATGTAGAACTGTCTAATCTAACTTTATACCTTCCATTAGTTTGCATGAGACCATTCACAATTTTAGGTGAGATCATTGCCCATTGTTGACATGGGCAAAAGTTGCCAACAAGAGTTTAGAAAGTGTCTAAAACACATAAAACCGTGCACCATTCTTTTTGGTGCAAATTGCTTTGATGACTGGACCCCAATGAGTTTATTATCTTGTGGACTTCCAGTTTGTCAGGAGTTCAAGGCTGGGATTTTTTTTATACCTAAAACCTGTGTTTTATTAATCAAAAATGTTTGAAAAAATTATCTCCTATGGGAAATTGCACCATAGTGCAAACTGCACTTTTTTTTTTTTCTTTTTTTTTTAAGTAAAGTGAGCCACTAAAGAAACAGAAGTGCTTTTCACTTTATGATGCTTAAACACACATGATTTTTCAATAGAGAGTCAGTGAAGATTGCCAGAAATGCACTGATTATGTATTTTTTTTGTGTGTGTGTGTAACTGGTATGTTGGTTGGTATGTGAACAAAGCAAAATATGCAGAATTAAATGAACTATATGAAAAAAACACACATAAAATATGCATAAAAAAGCACATCCAAAACAGTCACAAAATGCATAAGAAAACGCATAAAATTAAAAATGCGTAAATTCACCAGTTTTAGGTTTTCTGCAAACATTTGATGTGGAGCTTGCAGAAATCCATGTATACAACCCCATGCAGCAGTGGGGCTTAAAGGGGTTTTGCCAAGAAGTGAGTTGCTTACCTCTTATCTGGCTCAGGAGAAAATATAAACAAATTATGAACGCTGCAGAGGGAATAGGAAGGGGGCTGAGCAGCGAGGAGCACAGAGGGAGAAATAAGGGAGCGTCTGCAATGTTCACTCAAATAATAACAGTACAACGTGGATTGTCTATATAGCAAAAGGGCTCATAACACTCCCTTTTTCTCCACAGCCCCTTGAAGCTCATTCATTTTCCCCTGTCATCAGATAAAAAGTGCGACAATGCAACCGACCAGATAAGCCCCTGTCAGTGCTGGTGTGTCTAATGTAAATTTTAAGAAAATAAGGGCATGAAAAAGAAACTGTAGCTCTCAGAGGCTTCACTTTTTGTAATCACATATATTTAGAAAAGTGATTAAATACCCATTTTGGAGGATCCCACGTCAACATTACATCATGGCAAAACCCCTTTAAATTGCCTCCTGCTGAGAATAGTTTTTTTTGTCTTACACATTTTCACTTCCCAGCAATAAAGGAAATGTATATAGTCCCAGAGGCATGAGGCAGCAACATTATGGGCGACATGTCCCAACAAGCCAACGCCAGTTTTTTGTTCTATTTTGCGGCAAACCCACTTTTTACGCCATATTCTTGTTGTAAAGGAACTGTCGTACACCAAAACTAGACGCATTATATGCCGGGAATGACACTTTGGAATGCACCTAAATATGGTGCACTGTGTGCCCCCGTCGCGAAATGCGCCTATTGAGGCGCCTTACACATGTTATGCGCCTCCATCGGGCAATGAGCCCCGAAATACGCATACCATATACTACCAATGGTATGTGCCACGAGTTGAGCAATGCGCCCTTTTTTGGTGCAATGCGCCCTTTTTTGATATGATGCCCCCTTTTTTGATGCAATGCGCCCTTTTTTGATACGAGGTGCCATTTTAGGCGCATTAAGTTTTCTATGCAAGTATACCTGACGCCAATTTTTAGAAAGTATCGGACTTTCAGGCGCACTTTACACTGATTTAATGCGCCTAAACCTAGCATAGATACGCCACTTTTCGGACATGTCGCCCCTATATATTTCAATGCAACAAACATAGTTTAAGGGGAGGCAATTGAGAGCTCCTGACTTTTGAATATGGGATGAACCTTTACTCCACCTAATACTAATCAAACTACAAAATTGTTACCCTGTAAGTCAATGCTCAAGCCTTGATAACTTCTTAAAACATAACAAAGGGCACATTGACCCCCGCCTGTAGACAGCACTGCTTTGAAATTATTGCTTCTAATCAGTACAGTGTACGGTTCTGGTTGTATGCCTCTGGTTTGGCTAATATTCCAAGTCATCTTTTAGTGCCCAATATATGTCAGAAATTGTCCGATAGGGCAGCAACCTACAGGTGGCACTAGGGAGGCAGTTTTACTTCCCCTGGAAAAGTGCTATTTTCAAATTCTGTAAAATTACTTTTAACGGCTGAGTAGTGGATCCGCTGGACCACCGCAAGCGATGGTAGTTAAGCCACGCCAGGGAACGGAATCTAAGTAGCCCTCGGTTTTCACCAGAGCCCGCCGCAAAGCGGGATGGACTAGCTGCGGCGTGAGGCTACCAGGTCGTTACCCCTGACGTGACTTGCTTGCGGTGGCGGCCGAGGTGCAGCATGGTACAGAGTCGTAGTCCGAGAATCATAGTTGTGGCAGGCAGGAGGTCAGGGCAGGCGGCAAAGGTTCGTGGTCGTGGACAGGCAGGAAGGTCAGGGCTGGCGGCAGAGGTTCGGAGTCGAGAAACGTAGCAAGAAGTCTGGTACACGGTAAGGCGAGAATATACTTAGGGAACGCTTTAGCTAAGGCACAAGGCAACATAGATCCAGCAAGGAGTGACAGGGAGCGTAACCTTAAATAGAGGAGGTGTCTGGCAATTAGCCAATTAACGGGACGCTGGCCCTTTAAATCTCCGAGAACGAGCGCACGCGCGCCTTAGAGAACGGGCACGCGCGCCTCGGCCGGCAGAGGGCGCGGATGGGACAGGAAAGAGGTCAGGTGAGTCCCTGTGTGCTGCGGGACCCGGCACACACCCGGGAGGGCAGACACGGGTGCGCCCGCGGCCCGCGGGCCGAGGAGCGGAGGCACCCGTGACATTACTATAAGAAATGTTCCCTCTGGAGACCAGGATGGTAAGATTAAAACCCTCCTGCTAAAGACACATTCACCATGGCTTCTATCAAAGCAGGTATCTGTGATATCTGTGAGTAGATATTTGTGTTGGTGCTTAAAGCTTTACCAACAGAGAGAGTGACAGCAAGACCAGAATATACAGGATTTGTTTTACTATAAAAATGCATAGGTCTACATAAGAGGCGCTCTCCCTAAGGAGATCTTCCCTTTCTAAGAGCTGGATAGTCAAAATGGCAGGAAATTTTCAATTAACGCTTTTTGGCAAAATTGCATCATTTTTAATTATTTTGTGAAATGAAGCAAACAAAAATGGTTGCAATAGTCGTCTCAGTTTGACAGAGCTGTTTTTAATCCATGTAGAGGGCCTTTCAATATTAAACAAAAAAAAGTCACTTTTTTCATTCCTAGGATGCCTACTGACCTGAATGACACTGCATGCAAGCATCACAACAGCATTTAGGTCTGTACATGGTGCCCTCTTCTCTCACTCTGTTCATTCTATGGGTTCCCTGTTTAGGATGACTGTACACTGCATGGAAAGGTTGAACTTTCTGCAACCATGTCACATACTGTGTGATTTACAAATTATTTTTTTTCAAATTACGGCCTGCAATCGCTGTTGTGAGATGACACCACTGACGCTCAGTAAAAAAACTTTAAACAAGCTCATTTGTTGGGTAAATGCCACATGTAAAACTTGTGGAAATTTACTATTGACCTTTTAAATTTGATTTTGTTGTGTGGAAATCCTCTTAGAGTATGGCTATCCCTTTTATGCTCCCTGCTGCATTATGTCATAGCCAGGGGCGTAACTAGAATTCATATGGCTGCACAGTAAAATGAAGATGGACCCCTACAGCTTAATGATAGAAAACTGAAGCAATTTTGTAAGCAGCAATGTTTTAAGCAATATCATCCAATCCATTAAGATCAGATAACCTATTTAGTACGGCTAAATAATACAAAACCACCATCTTGTTATTTCCTACAAAAAGGAACAATGGTTGTAGCCAAATGGGTAGGTATAGCAGTCAAGTCAAGTGGATATACAGGGCTCGTTCACATGGCTGATTTGGGCACTGATTTCAGCCGTACTGTGCGCCGTATTTGCGCTGCAGTATGGCTGAAATCCGTCTCTGTCATTACGGTAATCCATAGTTCTCATAGAGAACTATGGATTCCGTCTCCTCTCCCCGCTCGGTGAATCCGCCGAGCGGGGAGAAAGTGACATGCACATTATGTACGGCGTGTACGCGCCGTGAATAATGACGGTCTATGGGGCCGGCGAGCTGCCGACCCCACGCCCCACCCCTGCTGCACGGCAGCTGGCGTAATTGCGGGGTGAAATCCGTCCCCGCAATTACGTCGTCAATAAGCCGTGTGAACTGGCCCACAGGGTTCTATGGACAGGTTCAGCGTAATCATGAGGAACATTGGGAAAACTGTTTTATTCAATCTATAGCTTATACTTCAATACTCCAGTACCTAGTACTGAAATTCATCAAAACTAGTGCCAACTAAGTGAAACAGGGACCTGTAGCAACCAATTACTTCACTTCTGTCACTTGTATGTGCCTTACAAAACCATCGCTCCTTGTCACAGTAGCTGGCAGAGAGAATGATATATTCTCTGCTGTCAGATAGCAAAAGGAGGTGCCACTGTTGGCATAGGCCCAGTCTGGAGCTGACACAAGCTAGTGCATTATGGCAACACAAGAAATGAAGACTAAGCTGACTAGACTGTTAGCTCAATGATTTACAATATTATAGTTCTTTTAGTATTCTGTGCCACTTAATGGGTGTTGTAATCATCAAGCATCTGTGCACACAAGTGTGAACTGAAACCATTAGGCGTGTTGTGCCTTAGTTCAAAAACATTTAGGTGAAATGGTCGGATTCATTAGTTAGATCTGTGACTCAATCTCTTTAGGGGTAACCCTCAATCACTACCTCACAATATTGACAGCTTTGATGTTGTCTAACTGCTGCTCTAAAGAAATGACTATAAACAGCTAATATTGTTTCCTGTCAAGTGTCAGCACCAGTCCCAGTGGTAGGAGCCCTATAAGGGGCGCTGGTTCTCTCATACAAACTAAAAAGTAACTCCTGAAAATACAAATGTAGAAGTCAAATACAATTTGTATTTGCCAAGTTGTAAAACATCCATATTAAATGTAATAATAAAAAGGAGAACCTGTGAGCACTACCTGTGTCTGTCTTTTTCTGATTTCTCCTCTTCTGCTTCTTAGAAGCTGATAGTGAAATGGAAGATTCCATCAGAAATAGATAATGTTGTTAAAATCAAAATTTCTAGAACGTTTTTTTTTAGAATTTCTGATATTTTTTTTTATTTAATTCAGCAGTCTTATGTGATTAAATGACATAAAATATTGCCTTTTTTTTCTAGCTGTGATAAAAAAAAACCATAAAACTTTTGAATGGCAGAGTAGACTAATCTCAGTTTACTGTTGGTGCTGCAAGAAATGCTCATCTTCATGTAGTCTCTTTACAAATATTAGGTAATGTCAGACAGACATACAAAAAGATTAGTCTAGATCAGCAGGGCTATGACAAGATGATGAAAGGATAATGGGTTACTCTTTTGCTTCACTGGGGGGTTTACAGCTTTCTTCACACTTATCATGTCTAGTAGATAGAAAACCATCAAATAATCCTCACTGCAGCTATCGGAGCTCATGAAGGGGATGTCAGAGAGACAAACCAGGAAGTTATGTACTTCAAAAACTTATATTAAAAAACACAACCATCCATTTCTTACATAAAAATACATAGTCACATATAGTTAGTCAGTATATGAAAAAAATGTTTGATGGTAGTGGAACTTAAACTTAGAAATTGAAAACTGTCTAAAGGTCTGGGCTGGTGGAGGGTACACCATTTTTATACAGCCTGTGGCCCATGGCTCTGCCTGGTGATTGTGCTTTATCACTTTTCTCTGCCACCAGTAGGTAGGTAGAAGATATCACTGGCTACAGTAACCTCTAAAACTCTAGTAATACCTCCATGTGATGAGTCTTTGTGGTAGTCATATATTAAAAACTTGAAAGTTAATTCTTGTCGCAGTCCAGTGAGACAGGCTTCCCCACTTTCCTTAAAATGGCCACAATCATAGTTTTGTTACAGAAGTGGGAAGTTTGCAAATTAAATAACAAACATTTTCACCATTCATCATTATTAAAAAATTCTGCACCGTTTTTGTTTTAGCTGCTCCTTTAGTGATCCATTGTTTACAGCTCGTCTCCAGGGGATACGACCAGGGCTGAGAGCTTCTCAGTCCTGATCGCACATGCTCAGACATCACCTCTCCTCTCAGGCAGCTACTGAGTGTTCAAACCCCAGGTGCTGTCACTCTACTCCCGTCCTCTGTTCTCCTCAGTAATTAGTCAAACAGTGCAAATAAATAAAGAAGAAACCTCAATGAGTTCTGTGCATTGATAAAGAGAAAAAAAATCCACAGGTTTGGTTCCTGCAGGGATTTGAACCGAGGACCGTTGTGTCTGGAAGCAAAAACTTTACCTCTCAGCTACTCACAATGCTTTACATAAACAGACCTTTCTTTGACTAGAGAGAGGAAATGCCTGGTGATGTCATCCTGCTGGGTCACATGATGTGCAATTCAAACAAATCACACACGCCCCCTTCTGAGCGCACAGAGTTGAAGAGTTGGATACAGGAGGTATAAAGTGAGATCTTGGCAAAACCCCTTTAACAAGTTGTTTACTAGTTATCTGACGGCCACTCCAAGGCTTACTATCCAAGAGGGGGATGATTGCTAGTACTCCAATTGTACATTTATAAAGCTTATATAGCGTGTCATACATTCAGTTGTGTGTGGTGCATCATGCCGGCTTAAAACCAATTGATGACACCATTGCTATTCGATGGAGTAGATTGTCCAGCACAAAATAATGACACCCCTCTCACCTGTATGGCACTGTGGTTCTTCTGCATACTGGTGTGAATGTTCAGCTTTTTACTAAGCAATTGTAGATAGGTGTCTGAGCAACTGTTCATCATTAACCCCTTCCTGACATTGGATGTACCGGTACGTCCTAGCGGGAAATGCCTTCCCGCAAATGGCTGTAAAGGTACGTCCTGAACATTGTGTGGGCCCACAAGTGGGGCCTGCAAAATCACGACATGGGACCAGCTGAATATTACCAGCTCCAGCCGTGGGTGATTAACTCCTTAGCTGCCACCATCTATTACCATCTGTGTACCTGGCAGCCCAGGAGTGTAAGGTTATGCTCACACGGCAGTAAATGCGGGCCGTATTTTGCCCCGCAATTACGCCGTGTGTACGGGGGCGGGAGCGGGGCGGAAGTGAGCAGCCCGCCGGCCCCATAGACATTCATTATCCACGGTGCGTATACTCCGTGAATAATTGACATGTCACTTCTCTCCCCGCTCGGCGTATTATGCGAGCAGGGAGAGGAGACGTAATCCATAGTTCTCTATGAGAACTGTGTATTACCGTAATGACTGGGACGTATCTCGCCCCGTATTTTGCACAGTACGGCACGAAATACAGGGCGAGATACGTCCCATTTTAAGCCGTGTAAATATGGCCTAAGAAACACTTCTGGGCTGTTTGTGACGTTACTATGCCCCACAATGCATTGTGGGCATTGCTGGACATGGTGAGTGACAGTTGCCATAGAGACCAGTACATTGCAGTTCTGCTCTGTACTTATTTTTATTATATCAGTGATCTGGTCCCTAAAAAATACATTATGCAAATTTTCTGGAAAATTCCTACTAAATTTCTAAGCCCCCTAATGTCGTAAAAAAAAAAAAAATGATGCCAACCTACAGTAGACATATGGTAGATGCTAGTTATAACAAATAAACAAGGATTGAATGGACCAAAATTTCTTACTTTCTTAAAGCACAATATGTCATGAGAAAACACACTCTGAATCACATAGATAGGTAAAAGTATCAGAAAGTTATTCTCACATAAAGTGTCACATGTCAGATTTAAAAAAAATTGGGCTTTGTCAGGAAGGTCCAAACTGGCTGCGGCAGTAAGGGGTTAAGCAGCACCTGTGCAAAATTCTCCCATATAGCCCTTAGGCTATGTTCACACGGCTTATTGCCGGCATAATTTCGGGGACGTATTTCCCCCCCCGCAAATTCCGGCGCCAG
>JAODAL010065970.1:0-17974 GCA_025379985.1 Phyllomedusa bahiana
GAACTATAGCTATGCGTGGAGAAATATTGAAACCCCCACAATTATCTCAAAGCAGAATATTTAGTGATTTGAAGAGAAAAACTTTTACAAGATTTTGAGAAGAATGGTAATTTGTAAAGGGAAAAATTTTTGGGGGCCAAAAACTATAATTAACCTTCCGACAGTACATAGAGATTCAAATTTAGTCATTATGCTAAAAAAAAGAAATTTTTTTAATTGCTATCTTGATTTTGATGAAAGAATCATTGCAGGGGACTAGGGCAGCTGGTTTGATTTGGCAAGGGACCGGGGGACCCATGGCTGTCTACTTCATGGACGGTAGGGGACCTCTATGTCAGCCAGAATTTGGCGAAAGGCCCACCAAGGAGTAGGATTGGACTCCACGCGGAAAACTTGCAGGCTTTTACCCTGACGTGGTATTTATGGGGGCTTTTTTGGACAAGCATGGTACTGTGGATCGGCAGAGGGGGTTTAAAGATACAAGCAAAGGGTCAGGGAAGGGGACTACACTTATAAACTGGACCGGCATAAGTCGGGCAGGTGAGTTAAGACCTCAACAGGTCAGAGAAGAAAGGGGTCAAAATCAGAAATCGCAACAGGAACTGCGGGTAACACAGCAAGATGCACCAACTAGTGGCAAGAAGTGCACTTTTAAAAGACAAGGGTAATTTGTTACGGGAAAGCGGGGTTTTTGCATAGTTCTTTAACCCCTTTCCGACATTGGACACCCTACGTCTTGTGAGGAAGGAATTTCCCCAAAAGGATGTAGGGTATGCCAGAATTGTAAGGGTTACAAGCAAGCCACAGAAAGGACATGGGAAACAGCGTATATTACAGGTGGGTTAAGCAAGTCAGCCACGAGAGGCTCATTTTCATGCACTCGCAGTCGATTTAAAATTTAGATGCCATGGTCAATCACTAAGTTAAGGGATAGACATGGGGGGGGGAATGCCCTTGCTAGCAAATGGAAAACCCAACAAGGGTTTTGGGGTTGTTGAAAGGTACAATACTTAGCATACACATCCCGTCCCTTTTGGGGACAAGAAAAAAAAAAAAGTTAGTTGCCCCGGTAACATCTATTGTGTTCCGGAATAAAGATTAAAATTGAAAATATGCAAAAAAAAAAATTTAAATCTTGAAATTTTACCTCCACTTTTATTTATGTGAAACACAGAGATTAACAACTTCCTAAGCTGTTTTTGAATTTTCAAGGGTCGTATTTTCTTAATGGAGTCATTTATGGGGCATTAACATACAGGCCCCTAAAATCATGCAGACCTGGATGACCCCTAAAAAAATTATTTTGCAAATTTTCTTCATAATTTAAAGCTCCCTACTTCGTAAAAAAAGGGAAAATTTTAAAAAGTGATGTCAACGTGCAGTAGACTTATGCTAAACACCAACTTACATCACTGGCCCTGATGTCCCCTCTTCTCTCCAGGACCCCAGACTGTTTTTCCCCCCCTTCCTCCTTTTCTCCTCCCGTCTCCTAAAACAAACGGGGAAAAAATGAATTTATTTTTTTCCCCCCGTCCCATTATCCCCCCACTGATCATCTCACTGTAAAACGGCTACACTTCTCACCGCACCACAGGCCCGCGTTTTGGGATAATTTTTTTGCCCCAATCTGCCCTTCAAACGCATACCCAAAACCCCACCCGCCTGTCCCCTCCACCTAAAAAAATTTTTTCCCGAACCACTCTTTCCAACCTGAAAGCACAAAAAAGCTTTCCATGCCCTCGTCTCTCTCGCTAAATACGCAACATTCTTCTCTGTGGCCTCCCATCGGCACTTCGCTCCCCCCAAACCATCCTTAAAATCTGCTGCCCGTCTGATTCACCCCCCTCCCCTTTCTACCCCCCTTGCCCAGCGATCCAGTTAAAACTAGCAACCTTGACCTAAAAAGGGTATCCAAAACCTTCCCCCCCATATATCTCTGCCTTTAAACTCAAATACCTCCCCCCACACAAAAATCCCCTCCTCAAGGACCTTTTTTTTCTGCTTCCTCTTTTCACCTCCTCACAAAACCCTCTCCCAAAACTTCCTCGTCTTTCCCACACTCTGGAACTCACTGCCCAACACCTCCCACTCTTCCCCCTCTCTCACTAGTTCAAACGAACCCGAAACCTCCCTTTTCAGGATCGCCTAAACCAACATTAACCGTGTTGCACTGCCCCCCCCACAAACATGTCTGCCCCCCCCTTTCTTCTCTTCCCCCCTTCCCCTGTAGATTTTAACCCCTCTGGCAGGGCCTCTTTCCTCTGTGCCAGTTTTTGTCACTTTTTGTCATTTGTAATTTTTTGACCAATTTATTTATGTCCCCGCCTAAAATTACAGTGCCCTGGAACAAGGGCGCTCTAAAATAAAGGGATAAAAAAATAAAAATGGTAGATCTAGTTAAATTTTCTTTTTTTGTGTGGTATATCTATCTGTGTTATGCGCAGAAATTTTTGAAGTTTAAAATTTGGGCAAAATTTTCTTTATTTTCAAACATTTTGATTTTTTCCACAAATAAATTTTGTATGGACAAAAATTATTAAAATAATTAAAGGAGTTTTTCCCCATGCTGTTTCATTTTATTTTAGCAGTTTTGCACTTACCCCACTCCTCAGGCTGTTGGGGGTTCTACAATAGGATTAACATATTTAAAATTCTAGGGACTGTTTTCTCGACAGTACAGGAGATTGTTTCTTTAAAAAGATTACAGATAACCTTGTACCCCTTGTTTAGTGAATTAATTTTAAAGATATAATTATTTGTTTCATCTCAGTAATCATGGGGTGGCATCACTCTCTCGCTCTAAGCTATCAGATAACGATGTCACTGCTCTCTGCTAATCAATAACAAATCTGCCTCTATGTAGGAACCAAAAAAACCCCGGTGCACTTCCGAACATAAAAACTGCTCTTTCTCATAAAAAGTAAAACTATTGCCATTATTTGGAAAAAATATTCAGCGCAAAAGTCGGTTGTTAATGCAATTTTAAAAGGTGTATAAAGGCCCCTTTCCCAACCATCACTCCATGTTCTAATGGGACGTTGTGTTTTCTAACTTGTAAAAATTATTGCAATTTTGAACACCCCTTTAAAACCCCTTTTGGGAAGTTTAGCACAGCGAAAACAGTTTTGCTGATTAGAGAAGCCTACAACTGATTTCTTTTTAGCTAGTTGAGAACTGGGATTACATTTGTTGGTTTGATTAAACTCGCAAAAAGGCCAGAAAAAAGGGAACTTTCATTTAACTGACAGTCTATTTTTGTGCTAGAGATGAAGGCTATTCCATGCGAAAATTGCCAAGAAAAAAGATTTCCCTAAACGTGTGTAATCCCCCTTCAAGGAGAGCACAAACAGAATCTTACCAGATGAAAGAGAAGTGGACCCCCGCTGCACAACTAGCACAAACAAGTCATCAGACTCTATTTTGAGAAATCGATGCCTCAAAGGCCCTCAACTGACGCTTCTTTAAAATATCCCCCCGCAAAACGCCAGTTAAATGTCTCAGTGAAAGGCGACTCTGGGTTTGGGCCCTTTCGGGGCGAGTGGAAAGAAAAAGCCAATCGAGAAGGCTAATAAAAGGAAAAGATTAATATGGGCAAAAAAAAAACGGGCATGGACAGAGGGAGATTGAAAAAAAAGTTTTTATGGACAGACGAACGAAGTTTGAGGTGTTTGGATCACACGAAGACATTTGGAGACGCAAAACAATGAAAATATGGGGTAAGTGCCGAGCTGTCAAGAAATTGGGGTAATGTGATGGCTGGGGTTGTTTTGAGCTGGAAAAGTGAAGATTTTACAAGGAAAAGGGATTTTGTAAGGAAGGCTATCACCATTTTGCAACCCCAAAATTGCCATACCCGGGGACTCGTTTGTTTGGGGACCCAAATTTTCATCCGAAACAGGACAATACCCAAAGACACCCCAAAAATTAGCAAGAACTATTTTGGGAAAAACAGGCGCTGGTCTTTACGAAATGGAGTGGCAGCACGTCACCAGATCTAACCCCTTTGAGCTGCGGTTTTGACAGACATTTTTGACTACAGATCCCCCATGAATCCCACACAGTTTAATAAACAACATGCAATGCAGTATTGTACTTTAAATTATGCATAAAAATAATTTCAAATAGAGTAAAGTTATAAGGACTTAAGGGGGGTTTTCATAAAAAGGCTTTCGAAACATGAGCCATTCTCTCTGTCTTGCAGTTTAAAATCCGGGACTCGTCTCTCCCCCCAGTGGGCGTTTTCCCCCCTGAAAAGGTGAATCATTTTCTGGTGAGCAATGGGAGAACCAGCTATGCAGACCTCCGCAGTGGTTCTTTCCATCCGGGAGAGGTGTCACCCCCCTCCATGCTTCAACCCTTGAAACCAGCCACGTTGGTGTGAACAGTTATACAACAGCCTGAAAGATGAAACAAATGGGAAATGAAATGCCCCCCCCTTTTTATTACTCAGGGAAAGAATGTGACTGTTTAAAACTTTTTGAGACTCAGAAATTTGCCCAAACCCTTTCACAAGAGCTATCACGGGGGAGAAAGCATAGGAGCTCGGGCAGCCTTTATTACCAGACACAGTGAGCACCTACCAAAAAAGAAAGCAGGAAGCACGTTTCATTTTCTTTTTTAAGAAGCTCAGAGGGGAAACACAGAAAAGGCAGGTACCAAATCACAGCTCGGGGGGACTTTCCCACACGGGGGCGTGTCCCCCAGGGCAAAAACTAAATATCGGGCACCCAAATCACAGCAAAGGAACAGGCCTGACCCCAGTCTTTAGACTTAGCTCAGACACTCCCGATTATCAAATACGCTGTACTAAATGTTTAGGTAATAAAACCAATTTGCAAAAGTGTTTTTTTTTTCTGCCCATCATTACAAAGTTTTTTTGTAGCAAGAAAACCCCTTTAAAGGGAAATGGGGGAGTCCTCCTGGGTCTAAAATAAAGTCAAAAAAGTATTTAAGTAAAAATCCCCATATGTATATTTATATATTTATATTTACTTTATATTCCCAGCCATTATGCTTATATTATTACCTGTAATTTGTTCCCATATGGTGAGCACATACTTAGCTAATTCATGCTGGCTGTCTGGTTCTTTTGCTATGTGAACCAGAAAGTTAATATTTCAACCATAAACCAGACATTTCGTATTTCTCAATTTTTGACCTGTTTTTACTTGTCAGGGATATATACAGAACACGGGAAAAGGCTTTGATAGGGTTTTTCTGATAAACCCCACACAAAAAAAGTGATTCCTACAGAACATGTATGCAGGGTATGGTAGGGGAGCCCCAGGCCCATTCTCTGAATAGTATAAGCAGTGTTCAAATATGTTTGTAAAGCTCCCCGAACACATCCAATGAGGGCTGAGCCTAACCCGGCCCAGCCCGGCAACTTTTGAAACCCGTGGCAAAGAACCAATGCAAGGAGCCATGTGCTCCCCCGCCCCCCAAACGCCGGGGCGGCACCCCAGAGTCCCTGCCTCCACGGGACAACCTTTCAGGTTTGCTTTGGCGGTGGAACAGGGGGAAAGGGAAGAATTTTTTTTATGTTAAATTGCCCCCTAATACTTTTCCACCTACTGGGGGGCTCCTATATACTTAGCAAACTTTTGGTGCCCCTTTTAAACCACCCAAAAGGGGGTTTTTGGGGAGACCTTTATACTTACTGAGGGTCTTATATACCGAGTACTAAGGGTCCCCTATCTGCCCACTTAATGGGGGGGGGGGTCTCAAAACCCATCTAATTTGTGGGTGGATATACCTATAAACCTATTTAATAAGGACCTTTATCCCCTACTTATGGGGGGCATATATAATGCCTCCTTTCTGGGAAGAAAGGGGGGATATGTCCAAAATACCTACTGGGGAGATTGTAGGCTACTAAACCGGGGAAAGGCCATTAACTTACCAAACTACTTAAGAGGGGGCCTATATAACAACCTACACCTAATGGGGTGGGCAATATCCCCACCTCCTTATTGGGGTCTACCTAATTTGCCCACCTATTTTGTGGGGGGTTTTTCCGACTATATGGGGACACATAACAAAACTAAGACTAAGCACAAAAATGGGAGCCCCATAGTTTTCTGAGGGTACTTTTGCTGTTTGAGGCACAAGGGGGTCATTATTAATGTTTGGACTGTTTTGGGTGGAGAGTTTGTACAGAGGTGGGAATAGGTAATAGAGGTGCTGGAAAAGTGAAGAGTCTAAGATCTTTGTGGCTTAAATTCTGCAGCAATGAGTTGTAGTCAGGAGAAATCGTCATGGGGTTGGAGCGGAGGAGAATAAAAAAATAATACTTAACAAAAAATTATTGGGAAAAAAAAATTTTTTTTTTTTTTTATATTGGGTCGTGCTAAATTTTTTGATGTGGGGAAAAACAAGGGTAAACTGACTAGAAATCTGGCACTAATTGGTAAACTTTATTGGCGTTTGTATATTTTGTCCAATCGTGAAAGCAAGTTTTTCCCCAAACCATTTTTTTTTCCCCGAAATAGGGGACATTAAAATTTATAAAAAAAGTACCCCCATTTTCTCGACCAACAAAGTCAATTTTTTTGACGTAATTTGAACAAAATTTGATTTTTTTTAAGGGTTTTTGGGCCCCCCTTAAACTCCAAGATGCAGAGTTTAGTGGGAGGAGAGTGGTTTTATTAAAAAAATTAAAATTTCCTAAAACAAAATATAGTAATTTTTTAAAAAAAAAATTTTTAAATGGCGCTCTTGCATAAAATCTTTGTCACCTTTGACAAGAGTTCGCAACACAGTCTCTCTTGCTTTAAAAGACCCTAACGGGACGTCCCCCCCCCTAAAAAATGCCCAAATGCCCCCGAAGAAAAATATGATAAGACCCCTTTTAAAACCGGGCCCACAGGACAAATATTGGTGGGGTTTATCCGACTGGAAATTGTCCGATTTTTGGGCCGTCACAGGCCGTGGGAGGACGGTCTTTCCCCCGGATACCCCCACCCTTTCTTTTCACTTGTTCATATTCCGTCAGCCGCGTGTAAAAGTTTGCGGCCGGTTTTTGCAAAACCGCAAACCGTCTGAAAAACCAGCCGCAAAATGGTGCCGGGGGACAAGGCCCCAAAAAAAACCAACCAAAAAGTCCCCGAACAAAGTAGCCCCACATGCACCCCGAATAAAAAAGCCCCCGCACATTGTTCCTAAAATAAAATGCCCAGTGGGGTGCCCTGAATTAAAAAATTTTCCCCCCCTTGTGCATTTAAAAAAACGTGCCCCACAAAGTGCCTGGGAAACAAAATGCACCATTCTGTGTAACTGATAAAATATGACTTACACAGTGCCCCATAATAAAAAAACCCCCCAAAATACCCCCAATAAATGACCCCAAAATGGGGTTTTATTTATAGAAAAAGTCCCTGTAAAATATACCCCACAATGTTGGGTAAAAACTGTACCCTACACTGTGCCCTTAAACATAAATATCCCCCAACATACCAAAAACCCCTTAGAAAGGTTTTTGGGACCAATTTTTCCCCCCAAAGTCAATCCCATGCCGGGAAACAAAAAATTTGTTCCCTTTTGATGGACACCTGCAAAATAAAGAAGGTGGCGCAATGATATTTTCACTCTGCATCATACAGAAGGCACCAAGAGGCACCTAATAAGCCTACTGTTCAACCTGTAGTTCTGCTATTAAATTAAATTTAATTCATTTTAATGTATATTTTCCGTAGTGTAAAGATAGCATGATTAAGGAAGGGAGTATCCACCTCACCTGATGTCAGGATAATTTAATACCTACAGTATCTATCTGCCTGCCTACAGAGAGTTACCTACTTAATGAGGAGACTTTCCTAATTGGGAGAACTACATATCTAATTGAAGGGACTACCTACAGTGCTGTTAAAAAGTATTTGCCCCCTTCCTGATTTCTTAATCTTTTGGATTTTGCCACACTAGACAAAAAAAAACAAAAACACAAAAGCATTTTTTAAAAAAGGTCTTTTATTAAGGAAAAATGTAATCAGAACCTACAGGGCCCTGTGTGAAAAAGTAATTGTCCCCAAATCCTGGTAACTCCTTGGGCCACCCTTAGCAGCAAAAACTGCAATCAAGCATTTGTGATAACTGCCAATGAGTGTTTTACAACGCTCTGGAGGAATTTTGGCCCACCCCTCGTGCAAATTGTTGTAGTTACCCCCATTGGGGGTTTTTTTGGCTTTAACTGCTTTTCAAAGTCTTGCCACGCATCTCAATCGGGTCAATCAGGTTTGATTCGGCCCTCCAAAAACTTTTGTTTTTCTTAAGCCATTCAGAGGGGTCTCTGGTGTGTTTTTGGGTCTTGTCCTGCCCGCAAACCCAAATGCGTTCAGCTTGAGGACACGAACAGATGATCAACATTTTCCTTCAGGATTTGTTTTAGACCGAATTCTGGTTCAATTTATCAGTTTTTTCCCGTTCATAAGCATAAAACAGCCCAAACCACACAAAATGACTACCATTTTTACTGTTTGGATATGTCCTTTTCTGAAAGCGTTTTGCTTCAAAGCCAGGCTTTCACCTTCCCCAAAAAGTTCAACTTTTGTTCGTCAGTTCACAAAATTTCCCCAAAAAATCTTAATCACAAGATTTTTTTCCTAAAAACCTGATAGCCTTTTCCCCTGTTCCCATTTTGCTCAGCATTTGGTTTTCATTTTTGAGCTCGGGGCCATGCAGGCCCTTTTCCATGCTCTTTTTTTATAATGGGGCGCCCATAAAACACGATCTTAACGGGCAAGTAAAGGCCGAAATTTCTTTGGATGTTTTTTTTGGGGGTTTTGTGACCCCCCTTAAAGAGCATTGAAAAGCGCATTAAGGAAATTTTGGTGGGCCAGCAACTCCTAGAAAATTTCCCCCAACAGTTCCTTTGTTTTTCCCCCAAATTTGGGGGATAATGAATCTCACTGGGGCCCTCTTTTAACGGGTTAAAACCCCCAACAAATTTGCAAGATTTGGCGATGGGGGGGGTTTGTCTTTTCCCAGAAATAGCTTTTGCTGCAGCAAGCACAACCCCGTCTGCCCAGAAAGGGATGGGAAAAAGGAGTGCAGGCAGGCTAGACGGGTTTGCTAGTAGTTGGGGACTAAATTTTTTGGGGGGCCCACAGACGGGGCAATCGCCAAAAAGACCGGATCGTCGAACAGGTTTTGGGTTTACCGGGGGGCCCCGGGTTTTCGACAAACGCGGATCGGTTGACAGATTGTTTTGGGGGGGGCGGGTGAAAAATCCATCTGTCATGGTCCACTTTTGGCACCAATGACAAAGTTAGAGGGGGGTTTGGATTTCCTTTAAAAAAAACGATTTCAGGGACTTAAGGCCAAAAGCTCAGGGAAGGACCCCCGGGGGTAATATTTCAAAAATTTTGGACCGTTCCCCCGACCCCAACCAGAGAGGAAAGCGGGAGTTTTAGAAAAGGGTGAATAAGGGGCCCCAAAAAATTTTTGGGTTTGTAGGAAAAAGGGGAATTTGGGTTTTTGGAGAATTTGGGGCTGACTTTTTTTTTTGGCTACAGACTTAATTTAGGGGGGTATGCCCCAAAAAGGGGGAAGGGTGAAAGCTTTATTGGGGGAAAAAAAAAGGCCGGGAAGTTGAGGAATATTTAAACTAGGGACTGGGGGGGAGGGTAACTACACAAAAAGGGCATGCAAATAGTGAAGATAGAGAGTTTGGGAATTGGGGAATAAAAACGGGGGTGGAGTGGAGGGAGGGGGGTAGCAATAGATAAAAAAAAATAGGGAGAAAGGAAAAAAAAACTGAAAAATCATAAATTGCAATGAACCAATCCCAGGAGTCTGCCCAAACCAAAATTTAATTTGAACTAGAAAAATTAAATAGCTGAAGAAAAATATGACATAGGGGGGATAACTGAGACATGGCGGGAAACAAGCTACACTGGGGGGGGGTTTTAAAACCTTGCAGGTTAAAATTCTATTTGGGAAAGGATCTTTAAAGACCGGAAAAAAGGGGGAGGGTCTGCCCCAGTAAAATTTTTGTCTGAACCCCAACACGCGGGAAAAAATAGGTACAGGTAAGGGAAAAAGTGGAATCATTTTTGGGTAAATAAACAGGGGGGGTTAAAAAATAACAAATAATACTAATAGGGGTCCTATGGGGCCCCCCCAAAATATAACAAAAACCCAAAGGAAATTTTACCCTCAGGCAAATAGTTTGAGGCGGCTAATCAGAATAAAGGTTATTATTTGGGGGCGATTTTTTAACAGCCAAAACATAAATTTGGGAATCTGAAGCTTGTAGCCCATAAAGGAAACGGGTTTTGGGTAAATAACTAATGTAATTATTTTTCCCAAAATGGGGGCGGGAACCGACAGAGAAAGGCCCTTCTAGCCTAATTTTAACTAATAACCTGACAGATAAAAAAAGGGTTTTTCAGGTTGGGGGGCACCTAGGGAATGTGACCATAATATAAAAAAATTTCCGTTTAATCCTTAAATTAGATTTTTTTTGTAAAGGGAGCCCCCAAATACACTAAATTTTTTAAGGAAAGGGCTAATTTTATTCTCCCTTAGGGGGCCCTAAACCGTTTTGGGACTGGGACAAGGTTTTTAAAATATGGCAAAACTAATAAAAAAATGGGATTTTTTAAAAAAACATCCGGGAAAACCACTGTGAGAGTACATACCTTATGGTAAAAAAAAAATTAGAAACCGGGAAAAAACCCCCCAATGTGGATCAACAGGGAGAAAAAAGGGCAAATAAAAAACAAAAAGAAAGGGGTTTCCCCCTACAAAAAAACAGGAGGGCATTAAAAGAGGCACTAAGAAGCTATAGGGAAAAAAAAAAAGGGGTGTAAAATAAAATAAAGGGGAAACAAAGCTGGAGGGCCCGGAAAAAACATATTTTCTATAAAAGTAAAACAAAACCCCAAAAAAATTTTTTTTAAATATATAAATAGTAAAAAATTAAAAAAGGAAAAGGTTGGCCCTTTTTAAAAAAAAAAACTGGGGAGAGACAGTAGAGGGGCGATGAAAAAAAGCAAAGTAAACACACTTTTTTTTTTCCAAATGTATTTTAACCCAGGAGGGAAGACCTCCTGTTGAACCAAGGGGATGTTTGGGAAACCTCCCAAATTAAAAGTTTCTTGTCCCAACCCCGGGAAAAAATTTCAGGGTCCTTTTTAGGAAGATTAAAAAAGAAAAAATTCCCAGGTTTCCCCCAAAAGGGCATACACCCACGGGGGTCCTAAGGAGTTAAAGTGAAGTCATGAAAAGGCCCCCCATTCTTTAAAATTCATGGACTGTCTAATAACGGGGTAAAAAGTCCCCCAAAAGGGTTGGCCATAGCAAATTTTTTGGGGGCCAAAATTCAAAAAGGGGGGCAAAAAGTGATCCCCGGAAACTATAGGCCCTTAAAACAAACCTCTGTTGTAAAGGGAAAAAAAATTGAAGGTTTTCCAGAGAAGCATCCTTTGGAAATAAACTCAAAATGAAAAAAAATGTAATTTAAAGCCGTTCCACACGGGGTTTTATGAAAGGAAACGGTCCCGTCAACTAATCTCATCACTTCTATGAGGGAAATCAGTGCTAAAAACTGGAAACGGGGTGAAGGGACTGGGTTTCATATATCAGATTTTTTCAAAAACATTTTATACGGGGCCCCCATAAAAAATTGTAAATAAAATGAAATCTTGGAAATGGGGGGAAAATTGTGCAAGTGGGTAAATAAATGGCTCACTGATAGGGAAAAAAAAGGGTTTGAATTAAAAGGGGACTACTCGACTGGATCGCTGTTACTAGTGGGGGTACCACAAAAGGGGCCCTAAAGGGCCCCATCCTCTTTAACTTTTCATTAAAGATCTTTCACAGGGAAAAACACATTTAAAAATCGATCTTTGCAACAAACTAAGCTCTTTTAAAAATAACAACACAAAAAGAGGAAAAATGTTTTACAAAGGGGGTCTGGATAAGTTTTGGGGGCCTGGCAGGGGAAAAGGCAGATTTAGGGTTTAACACTGAAAATGCAAGGTTATGCACCCCCAAGGGGGGGGGAAAAGAAATTTCCCTTTCATATTACAAAGTTAAATGGAAAAACACTGGGGAAAAGGACTGGAGAAGGGGCTTGGGAATCCTGGTGGCAGAAACTTAATTGTACAGCCCGTGGCAAAGGGAGCAGCAGCCCCAAACAAATAGGGATCCCTGGGGGCATTAAAAAAAGGGGATAGATGCACATGGAAGGGGAAAAAATTTTTCTCCCCCTTATCAATCACGGTTAGACCACACATGGAATATTGGTACAATTTTGGGGAAACCCGGCCCCAAGGAAAAAACATTTTAAAGCTTGAAAAAGGGACAAAGGCGGGGAAAAAAAAATAAAAAAAAGGACGGGGGGACTACAGTACACAGAAAGTTTTGGGAAGAAATTTTGGGGTTTTTTAGTTTAAAAAAAGAAGGGTTTGGGGGGGCATAATAAATATGTTTTTTAAATTTCTCAAAGGGCAATATAGAGATCCCCTTTTCAAGAAATTTTTTTTTTAACAAAAAGGGCTGGGACTATAACAAGGGGCATCCTTTACGTCTTTTAGGGAAAAAAAGTTTTTTTAAAATAAAACATAAAAAAGGGGTTCTTTACGTAAGAGCAGTGGGGACTATGGAATTCTCGCCAAGGACGGCCCTGGGGAAATTTAATAACCGAGTTTCAAAAAGGGTTTTGGGTGCAATTTTCGGAGCGTAAAAAATAAACAATTTTTAGTGACTAGGATTCAGGGGGAGGGTCATTGATCCAAGGGGTTTTTTTTGATAGCCAGATTGGAGTCGGGAAAGGAAAATTTTTTTTCCCTAAAAATGAGGACAATTGGGGTTCTACCTCAAATTGGGGGGTTTTGGGCCCTTTCCCCTTTTATCAACCCCTTAGCCCAACAGGGTGAACAGAAAGGAAAGACTTTTTTCTTTTTTTAGCCTTACAAACTATGAAAACTATGAAATCTCAAAGATTTAAAGAATTGGTTTTTAAGAACCTTTTCCCAGACCGATATATCTAAAATTCCTTTTGTTTCCCCATTTTTTCCCCTTGAATGTTTTTGGGATCCCCCCCCTTTAATGTCAGCCTTCTAAAGGATTTTTTTGGTCTACTTCACTTTTTTCCGGGAAATCCTTTTTAAGGGGTTTCCCTTTTCCTGACAACAGTGTGGCAAAAATCGGGCTGGGGATATTGAACTCAGTTTTCCCAAAAGATGTGGAAAACACAGATAATTTATTTTTTAAAAAAGGGGGAGGGGCCAAAAAGGGAAGGGGGGAAAACAATTTTTTTTTTTTACACGGGGGCCCCTGTGGTTTTGATTACTTTTTTCCCTTAATAAAAAAAGGCCCCAAATTTGAAAACTGCAAACTGACAAACATGAGGGGGGGGGGGGTTCTGAAAACCCGAAGCCCCTGGTGTCTTTTCACCCCCCGAAAACTGGCACGGCCCCGTTCGTTTAATTTTTTAAATTTCAGGTCCCCTTCAGTATTAGGAAAGTTTTAAAAAGCGACCGTGGCCTTGCGGGCGTGCGGAGGCGTGCCCGCACTACAACCTTTAAAATTTTCAAAAACATTATGACTTTTTTCAGCAAATCCGGCACATTTCTGCTGGAACGGGGTAAAACCACTTTAATAGGGGTTTAAAACCTTTAGCCAGAAATTTTTGCCTATAGCTAAATTCGCAAATCTATGACCCGCAGTAAAACGGGTTTTCAAAAATTTCGGGTGCATTCTACGCTACAAAATCCCGCAAAAAAAAAAAAATTTTGGGCCCCTGGGCCCCAAAGAATAAACCCGGTTTTTGTTATGTTTGTTTTACTATTTAAATGGAAGGGTTTTGGGGATCTGAAACTTTTGAAGTTAAAAACTTCAAAAGATTAAGAAAATCAGGGGGGGGGCGAATATTTTTCCACCACGTACAGTGAAAGACTCAAACAACCCGTACAAGAAGTTATTTCTCAGTCCCCCGCACATTGGTATCTCCCCAAAAGGGAACCAACCAAATTTGACAGGGAAAAATAAAACTTTTTTCCCTGTAATACTGGGAAAAACATTGCTTTTCTAAAAACATGTACTGTTTTTGAGAAAACTTTTACAATTTCACAACTGTCATTTTTGGTGTTTTGGGTGGTTGTGAAAAGTCCCTTTTTAAATCTCCATGCACAGCTTAATGCACAAAAAAAACAAGTCTGTTTTGGACTTAAAGGGGTTGTCTCACTACATTGATTCATCTTACCTCATCCTGTTTTCTTGGGTTTTACTTTTAATTCAGGGGGGTGTTTTTTTCTGTTCACTAGGGTCAGTAGAAGCCAGGTCTTTAACTAAGCAACCAGTGCTGCAGCCTATCAAAGAGATTGCACAGGGCTGTAGCTATAGCACCTGAGGAGCGATGCAGCCCCTACAAAAGGGATATCTCAAATAGGAGGGCACGTTAATGAAGGTAATTTCAAAGTGACGTTTTTTTCAAGACTTTAACAAAAAAAGCAAACCTTGTATGAGACCACCGCTTTTAAAAACTGTCCATCACCTTTTCAAAAACACACAAAAAATTATAGTACATAAAAATGGACCCTTTTTTTTTTAAAAAAAATTTTTTTGGGCGGGTTTTTCTTTTGCAAAAATCAAATCTTATACCTTTCGGAATTTCCCCAAGTAAACGGTTTAATTAATTGGGGAAATCAATTTATGAAAACTTCCGGAAACCACTGGTGCGAAGGGAGGCTAGTTCCTTAATCAAAAATATATTAAATTTTTTAGGGGATAATTCCACCAAAAAAATACACCCCAGGTTCCCCAACACAGGAGACCCATTTTTTAAAAGTCTCTCCCAAGCCTAAGCAGAAGTTTCACAAGCGCACACAGTGATCAACAAGCGTAAATGCGATTTGGTCTGATTCAACCTTTTTTAAAAGAGCCGGGGTTTTTTTTAAAAACTGGAAAACAATTTTTTGTTTTTCCCAATCCAAAAAAACTTTTTTGAAACAATACATAGGTGCACACTGGTGGGGCAGCAATGTACTATACTTTTAAATTTCAGAGCACACATCAATAAAGAAACATAAAAAGGGCAAAAGGGAATTTTTGAAAAAGCTCCCTAAAGGAACATGAAAATTTTTGAGTTTTATTCACACCTCCGATCAAAACTGCTTAACCCACCCCCCCGTCCTCAAAGTGACTCAATGCGGGGGGCCCTACACAAATGTTTCCCCTCTCTTTAGGGCCTGTTCAGACCTCCATACTTCAGGAGTGAAGGCCCCTACTAATACCCCGCATTAAATTTAAAAACCCTATGAAGGTGGTGGGGGGTGAAAACCAACAAGAGGCAGCCAACCTCCTACACACTACAAAACAATATTGGTTTGCACATTCAAAACTTTTTTTGAAAAAAAGAAAAAGTGCACACGGTGTGGCAGAAATTTAAACATATACATTCCAATATCAGTAGCACACTATCAACTAAAGAAACTATCAAAGGCACATGGAATCTTTGAAAAAGCATCCCCTTTTAAGGAACATAAAATTTTTTTGGGGTTTAGTTCACACCCCGATAAAACTTTTAACCCACCCCCCGATTTTAAAGGGGACCCAAAATGCGGTGGGTTCCTACACTGTTTCCTCTCTTTAGGGCCCTTTTTCAGACCCCCATACTTCGGGGGACTGAAGGCACCAGCTACTAAGACACGCTTTGTTTAAAAAAACCTTTGAAGGTGGGTGGAGGGAAAAACCAAAAAGGGAGCAGCCACCCTCCATACACAACGAAAACTGAATAAAGGGGAAAGCTTTGTTTTTCCGAGAAGCATATTTGAGAAAGTTTGTCTCCTTATTTTTCATGAGGTTTCCCTGGGGGAAAAGGCCCTCTTTAAGACCAACCCCATTTTTTAAAATCTGACGGTTTTTTTTTTTTATTTGAAAACTTTAAATTAATGTTTTTCCCTATCCATTGTTTTTTGAGAATTTTTTTCTCAAAACACATTTGCTTAAGAATACTTTTTGGGACAAATGGCCTTTTTTTTTTTTAAAAAAGGTGAAATTTTTGAAACATTTTGCCTTTTACAAATAAAAAAAATTTAACATTTACCAAAATCTATTTTTATTTTGGGTGTCTTTGAAACCCCCCCAACCCCCACAGTCAAAAAAATTTGGGCCCCCTTTTTTTTTTCCCCCCCCTTTCCCCAAAACCCCAAAAAATTTTCTTTTTTCCACCTCCCCCAAAAGACAATGCGGGTTTTATTTTTGGAACAAGTTTTAGGGTAATGGTTCATGTTCATACCATAGTTTTACCTGAAAAAAGTGAAAAAAAACGACCTTTTTGCAGACTTCTTTTTTAAAAGGCATTCACTCTTTGTATATGTAGGATTTTCTTAAGTTTTAAAGTACCAAAAAAAAACCCCCCATCTATTTTTAAAATCCCTTAACGCCCCTGGACGTATGATAAGCCCGGGTCATTTGGGGGTTAACGCTCCTGGACGTATCAATTTCCTGAGAACGCTGAACTCAAAACAATTTTGCATAACGCGGGCGGTATGTCACTTTATATTACAGCTGACATCCGCACTGGACCCGGATCGTTTAAACCCTTAGTTATCGCCACCTCTAGGTCCACGATAAAAAAGAAGACACAGAAGGGGAGCGAGCTTTCTCTGCGTCCGTCGCGCAGCAGCTGCATGACGTGCACTGCTTTTTTACTCCCAGACAGCCTGAAAGGTATCAATGCCTTCCGGCTTCCCGTGACGTCACCACCCCCGGGCCGGGCCTATGGGGAAAAATTTAAAAAAAAAAGGTGAAAAAGAAAAAAAAGGGGGAAAAATTAAACAAAAGTGAAAAAACAGTAAAACACAAGCAGTATTTTTTTCACAAACTTTCAAAAATAATTTAAAATAAACCAATTTGTCCCCCCAAAAAAAAACCCAAATAAAAATGTCAAAAAAAAAGCCCCTACACATCCCATACACAAAAAAATAAAAAATTAGGGATCTCAGACAGGGCGATGAAAAAACGTGTTTTTCTGTTTGAATAAAAGTTTTTTTAAATTTGTGTAAAGCAGTAAACAAAAAAAAAATTCAAACGGGGTATCGCTTAATCGATCAACCCTGAGTAAAACTAGATTCATTTAAACCACTGCAGCTTAGAAAATAAAAAAAAAGACACTACCAGGGTGCGAAATTTTCCCCACAAAAAATTAATAAAAAGTGATAAAACGTCAATGAACCCCAAAAGACAATAAAAATTCAACCAACCCAAAAAAACAACCCCTCATAGCCATTCCCTGTTTTTACTGGCACCCCCCATAAACAGCATGGGAAAGGAGCCGGGTCATTCCCCTGCTGTATAACCCCTTAGGTCCTGCAGCTAAACGCTTTCCCAGGGGACTCAATGTAAAGAAAAAAAAAAAAAAAAAAGTTTAAAAAAGAAAAAAAAAAGTTCAAATCACCCCCCCTTTAGCCCCTTTTTACAAAAAAAAAATAATAATTGGTATCATGTCTGAAAAAGAAAAAGGATCTTAAACTAAAAAAAATTTTTCCCCAGTGAACAACTTTGAATAAAAAAATTCCAAGCCAAATTTTTTTTTGTCAACGGTCCCCCCAAAATTTTTTAAAAAAAGGAAACACCCAAAAAAAATTTCACACCCAAAAGAAAACCCAAAAAAAAAAACTTCCCCCAAAAAATGTACTTTCACCAGGTCTAAGGTAAGTGCCCCAAAAAAATTTGGTTTCCGAAGGGCTCTGCGGCGCAATTTTTAAAAAATAGGTTTGAAATTTTTTTTTTTGCACAAAACATAGTGCAAACCCAAAGCAGACAAGGGGTGTCCCAAACCGGTCACAGCTTCATTCCTTGCTTTTTGCCCTAAAAATTTAATGGGTTATCAAAAACGAACGTTTTAACTTTTCCTGGGCTGCTTGGAACAATTTTTTTGGGTTTTTTTTTCCGCATTTTCACAAAGCCCCGTGGAATTTCAATCCAGACTACAAAGGGTGGGGGGGCTGGGAAAATTTTTTTTTTTAGT
>JAODAL010065971.1:0-17974 GCA_025379985.1 Phyllomedusa bahiana
GGGGGCAGAATGAAAATTTAAATCAGTAAGGCCCCTCCCATGCGGGCGAGGCTTAACTGATTCAAATTGTCCCGCCTGCAGCTGTATGGAGCGAAGCTGTGATGCCCAGCATAGAGTCCCTCCTCCCCCCTGAGATCCCCCCCCCCCCCAGCATTCTACCCCAAAAGGGACCCCATATTGCCTAAAGGGGGGCCCCCCCACCTTCCCTTCTACTTAAAGGGGCCCACTACCTACCTAGAGTGGGCCCACTACCTACCTATCTACCTAAAGGGGGCCCACCACCTACCTATCTACCTAAAGGGGTCCACTACCTACCTATCTACCTAAGGGGGCTCACTACCTGCCTATCTACCTAAAGGGAGCCCACTACCTACCTAGGGGGCCGACTACCTACCTATCTACCTAAAGAGAGCCCGCTATCTACCTAATGTATTGAGCGCAGCTTTGACACACAATGTGGGCTCCATCCTCCCACTGAACAGCACCCCCCCCAGCATTCCTACCTACCTAAGGGGGCACACTACCTACCTAAAGGGGCTCACTACCTACTTATCTACTTAAAGTGGGCCAACTACCTTTCTATTTAAAAAGGGGGCCCATACCTACTTTTTCCCTAAAGGGCCAATACCTACCTATCAAACAAAAAGGGGGCCCACTACCTACTTATCTACTGGGGGGGGCCCCATACCTCCCTACCCTCCTAAAGGGCCAACCACCTGCTATATACCAAAGGGGCCATATCTCCCAAAAGGGGCCCCAAATGCCTATTACCAAAGGGGGTCCAAAACTACCTGGGGGGCCCCACTCCCTCCTATTACCTGGGGGCCCATACCTCCCCTGGGGGGGCCCACTACCTGCCTATATACCTAATATATACCTTGAGAAAGGGGGCGTGGTTTTTCCCTCGAAAAAGTTCGGTTGTGTGTTTCTGTGGGGACATCTAAACCGGCTGCCTATATCTCTGTTGAAAGGCATCTAATCAGTAGAAACCTTTGGCGGAAAACCCGCCCCTTTGGGACATTTTTAAACCCCATCGAGGGTTCCAGGTTACTTTTCCTGAAATTTTGTTTGCTTATTGAGAAATTTATGAAATTTTTAGCCAACGCTTTTTTATGGGAAAAAAATTTGGGAAGATGTTCTATAATTAAAAAAAATAAAAATTCCCTAAAAACGCAAAGAGAACATTTGTGGTTTACGGCATATTGTTCTAATGTGGTATGTTTCCATGCAGGGGGGGTCCTGCTAATGCCGTACATGTAACCTGGGTGGTTTAGTGCTATACTTTCGCTTGAAGTTATATACCTAAGGGGGCCCACTACCTACCTAAAGGGGCTCACTACCTACTTATCTACTTAAAGCGGACCAACTACCTACCTTTCTATTAAAGGGGGCCCACTACCTACTTATCTACCTTAAAAGTTCCCACTATCTACCTATCTACCTAAAGGGGGCCCACCACCTACTTATCTACCTAAAGGGGACCCACTACCTACCTAAAGAGGGCCAACTACCTACCTATCAAACTAAAGGGTCCCACTACCTACTTATCTACCTAAGGGGGCCCAGTACCTACCTATCTACCTAAAGGGGCCTGACTATCTATCTACCAAAAGGGGGCCCAATACCTAATGATAAACCTAATGGGGGCCCACCACCTGCCTATATACCTAAAGGGGCCCACTACCTACCTAAGGGGACCCACTACCTACCTATCTACCTAAAGGGGACCCACTACCTACCTAAGGGGGCCCACTACCTGCCTACATACCTAAAGGGGCCCACTACCTACCTAAGGGGACCCACTACCTACCTATCTACCTAAGAGGGCCCACTACCTGTCTATCTAGTTAAATGGGTCCCACTATCTACCTAAGGGGGCCCATTACCTACCTATCTACCTAAGAGGGCCCACTACCTAATGATATACCTAATGGGGGCCCACTACCTGCCTATATACCTAAAAGGGCCCACTATCTATCTAAGAGGGCCCACTACCTGTCTATCTAGTTAAATGGGTCCCACTATCTACCTAAGGGGGCCCATTACCTACCTATCTACCAAAAGGGGGCCCAATACCTAATGATATACCTAATGGGGGCCCACTACCTGCCTATATACCTAAAAGGGCCCACTATCTATCTAAGAGGGCCCACTATCTGCCTATATACCTAAAGGAGCCCACTACCTACCTAAGGGGACCCACTACCTACCTATCTACCTAAAGAGGGCCCACTACCTACCTAAGGGGCCTACTACCTACCTATCTATATAAGGGGGCACACTACCTATCCATCTACATAAGGGAGCCCACTATCTACCTAAGGGGACCCACTACCTGCCTATCTACCTAAAGGGGGCCCACTACCTATCTATCTACCTAAGGGGACCTACTACCTACCTATCTAATAAGGGGGCCAACTATCTACCTATCTACATAAGGGAGCCCACTACCTATCTAACGAAAGGGGTCCCACTACCTATCTACCAATGTGAGGGTTAAAGCTAATATGTGTACATGTGTGTTTCAATAAGCTAAAGTTTGTTTATAAAAAATACCAGCTTTCCTCCTTACAAAACCAACAGATTCTCCATTGAGACAGATTTGCAAATTGAGGCATTCAAATTGCCCAATTCCATGTATACACCTGAAGAAACTTTTTGCTCAAGCCCACTCTCCCACTGCGGCAGGCCCCCGCCCACTGCATCCCATATACTATGTGTGCCGCCTGATAAAGGAAGGATGCATGGATAAGATTGGACCAAACAACGAGTCTGACCTCTTTCTTTCATTGGCCGGCCGTGCACTAAGACACTGATTTGAGTACCATAGTGAACAGGAGATCCATTGTCCTTTATGACCTTGACAATCTGCACCCAGATGACGTGACTAAGGCAGATCCCAGACCCCCCGCAACCACAAAACTGACTGCAGTGAAAACCCGGCAGCATCAAATCGAGACTGCAGCCTCACAGGTCACGGTAATTATACATATTTTATGTATTCTACTGCCGTTTGCCATTTTGAGATGTGCTGTTAGTATTGTTGTCCCGTTTTTTTTTCCCTGATCTGTGGGTGTCATAATAAAGATTGTCATAGTAAAAGGATCTATACATTCCACTCCAACCATTTGAAAATGACGCTGTTTAAACGCTATCATATGGAAGTCACTGAGCCTGTTCCCCCGGTATGTTCTGTACAATGCTAAATATAGCCATCCAGTCTTAGAAATAGTGGACTCTCTTCCCTGTTTACTAAACAGACAAGCTCAGTCTATTAGGCATCTGCTGTCCAGAATTAGATAGCTAAATCTCTAATAGAACTTCTGGGAATTGGTGAATAACGGAGGTACAGCCCTCACAGTAGGAAATATGACTTTGACAGCGTGAACGGAACTATAGTTTTGGTATGTTAGGGACTTTTATAATTTTTGATATGTTCGACCTGAGAGGCTGGTACCTGGCCAATGGAGCCCAAACTTTGTTAGAATCCACCAGGGAATAAAGGAAAGAGGAATATCATCAAGTTAAACTGTTTAAGACAGAACATAAGTTTACCAGCAGAAGCTACTGCCTAAAATAGTTGCTCAAAAGAAGGGAAGATATATGTAGATCATGAGATAAGTATCGAGCAAGTTTGTGCCCAAGGATTATAAACATGTCACCGATCATTTTTAAGTTGCAAGAATCAAAAGAAATTATGTTGAAGATGAGGGTACGGAGTTCTGAGAGTGCTAAAATTTTACGTTCATAATGACCCTGATAGATTGTGATTCTAAGATGCCCCGACATGCCTCCCACCGCCCTATGAATCCCCGTAATGGTCCGAAGGTGGACCTGTGATGTAAGTGGAGAACAAAAAATCGGACTGGTGGAAACTTGTAGAATGTGTCTGCCCAAACGCCACCCATAGGCGACGCCTGAACCACCCAAGTCCCGGCCCCTAAATCCTTTACTCACCTCCCAGGGCATACTATCAGTCCCACCCCCCCACCCGCTAGAGAGTATCAGGCACGGCGCGACACTTGGCACCGCTGCAGGAGCACAAACCGCCCCACCTCCCCGCAGTGTCGTCCTCTGGATCCAAGAGATATACCCTTTTCCTCCAGCCAACTCACCCCAGGAAGGACAACTGCTTTTAATGACTATTACAAGAAATCAGCAACCAGAGGGCCCCCAATAAGGGTTATGCCAGCCAGTCCCCAATTCTCCTTCTGTAGTTAAAACCAGCGTGTGGTTATCACATTCCCTTCCGGACAGCCTACAATTTTATGTGACACTGTGCGCCACATCTGGTATTTGCAGCCATGCCCTACCCCTGTCCAATCTCCTCTGACAATACTTACTGTAGGTAAGGGTCGCATTCATAAGCCCTCTCACCGTCCATTAATGACTGTCCCTTCCCTGACATGAATGAACCGTACCTAGTAATCAGAACACCGCCTTGAATCTACTATGGAGCGGACCTTCACACTCATGAGGGCACGAAATACATATACTCCAAAAGGCATCGGAATTAACCTGTTTGACTCCGCATCTTGAAATGGGATAGCTACCGCTGTGCCCCTTAAGCCTTACCTGCAGTTCTGAATGTCCTAATGGAACCCATGACCAAGATTCCCACCTACCATGTCTACAACACTACCACAGTAAGCAGCCACAACAAACATCCTTTTTGCGCTCTACAGCTCTTCTCACAAGCCTCCACCCTTGCCTGCCAGACTACAACCACCTTCATTTCCTATTTGTTTCAGAGTCCATTGACACGCCTCTGATCCCACATCAAACCATGCTGGAAACAACGCCCCTTCGATACTATTCAGCACTCTGGAATCCAGTTGCTCTACACCCAACGCTTGAAGCTGTAACACACCGCACAGATTTTACTGGATAAGACCGTCAGACATCGTCCTGGACATGAGTAATTATTACCCCCCATGACCTTCTGCTGTCCCTACACAACCTTGCCGAAGCATATGACTCATCAGCCCATCTACGCTTACATTTCTTTACTGCTGCCCTCCAATTTCTTTCAAGCAGTGCACTGTCTGACCCACCAACTCATCTTCCACGGCGCAATGGGGTATGAGGAAATGATGACAAGAAGAAAGATCATAGCCAGATGCCATTGAACTACTGGCAAAGAAATTACATCACCAGCAACATGTGGTGACTGAAGAAATTCCCCAAGCGACTCAACCTAGGACAGATTTCAAGATATTCTACTGAAAACGACTTATCATACAGGATTTGCAATAACCACAGAAAAAAATCCTCATGGCAGAAGCACTAGCCCCCCGACTTCTCCATCTCCAATTGCAGAACTTACAATCCACTGGAAGAGGCCTGCAAAATGGCTGAACAATACTGCGAACATATGGACTGACTCCAATATGCCAACGGCATTGCACACGATTATTGACTAACTGGAAGAATAAGGATATTCACACACAGCAGGAAACCCCTGTACGCATGGCAGTGCAAATAATCACTACTGTTCACCCTGACTCCAACCAAGTGTACATCCTGAAAGTCAAGGCTCACGTAAAGCGAAAAGCAGAAACCAGGAACCATACCGCAGACAAACAGCCAAGAGCAGCGCCCTACCCATTCATCCATGCTGGATCAGAAGCTACCCCATATTGCAATCACCAACCAGAAGAAAGGTTATCAAGATCAACAGACCACACCGCTGAATACTGAAACCAGAACTGACCGATATCCGGTTGGTGAAGAACAACACCCCCCTGCCAATGAAAACAGCAATGAAAAGAAGACTACTGTGCAGGAAACCATGAAATACAAAGACCTTGTTTGCCTCCCTAGGGCAATTAACCCACCTATTCGCATGCCCCATGGGCCACTCGACATAGGAAAAGAACCAAGCAATGGCCTATTGCAGAACTTACTTTTGCCCTGTATCACTCCCATGATTCAGCTACAATCATCTTGTTCATCTTCCACCTGCAACCCATCCCAACAGATCAAGTTCCCATCCACCTGTGCTAACAGAATAACCCTTCACAATCCAAGTGACTAAAACACATCCAATCCAAGATAGTTGGAAAATACGAATATCTTAGGCATGGACCATGTTTTCAGATGGCCAGAAGCATACCCATGACAACAACCTCCAAATTAACGCAAAGAATTGATTACGAAATACTTTTCGATTTGAATCCCTCAGGTGATCGAAGTCAACCAGTTCCAGCATTCTCTTCCTCGTTTCCGAGAATTATGGACCATGTTAGGGTAGATTAGGGCCTCCACACCGTACCCCCCAAAGCTCTGCAATAAAAGAAAATAATGGTACCTGAAGAACAAACTCTTGAAAAATGACCAGAGATCCCCCATTACCTTACAGAACTCTCCCAATGTCCACTACCAATATCAACACACTCCACAGGAAAACATGGCCTGAACCCCTTTGAAAATCTTTTGGTAAAACCCCCACCAGTGTTTGAAAATCAGAGACAAGAGTTAGAGAAAATAGTGATTATTGTGATTGAATTGTCTCAAGAGTTGACTAATTTGCATCTCATTTTCTGCAACCTCTTCCAAATCTACAGGTGAAATTGTACACGACTTCAAACCAGAGATCGAGTGTATTGAAAAGCACATTCAGAGAAATTGCCTAGAAACACAGAATTGCAAGTCCATTCACAAGTGTTTGAATCACCCCTACTCATCCAAATTAATAGAAAGCTAACTAGGAACCATTCCCTCTCACTGCAAAAGACCCCACCACTAAATGATGCCTCTGTATATCCTTGCATGTGTGTGGATTCTGGAGGGATAAGAAGCACCATATTTTGGTACCTAACCAAAACGTTCAGACTTTCTCATTTGATTACTGGATATTTTGCCTCGAATCCGTTTGTAAGGTGGTCTCATTTTAACAGAGAACTCTCAATCGGACAGCTCTATTTGTGTGTGACCTCCTGGGAATGAAAATGCTACTCACAATCCGATGTGGATGGAATACGGGTGAATTGGATTATAAGCCCAAAGAAAGGAGGACCGAACGGACAAAAATGAGTCCCTTTAGTCCGTTACACTGTCCAGGGGCCAATACAACGCTGGCAATGGTTTTTCCCTACGAAATGTTACCCACTCTTTTAAAAAGCGAAACCCGTGTCCAGGGAACCGGGGAAAGTAGTCCTGGGAGCCTATACGGATCCTCAACTCCCCATTAGGCCTAATAAACTTAAAGATGTTAAAGGAAATCCAACCACAGCGACCCCCCACTGCCCCCCCAACGGAAGACAGATCTTCAGCAAGCTGGAGCAGTGGAATCCCTATCCCTAATAAAACTATGAAATATTCTTCTCCATCGAGACACAGACATTCCCCCAGAAAGAATCTGGGTTAGAATGGGTCAAATACACTATTAGCCCACAATCTGACTGATGCTGCTGCTTGTGCTGGACCAACCCACACATAAACCCATCCCATACCACATAGTGGATGAAACTAAGCAGACTGTGTTTTCAAACTACTACAAACAAAATAAGACAATGTGATATTTTGAAACCCCTTTTATTTCAACCCAAGGTACGCCCTCCAGAGAGGTATGGTATTACGCGCGAATTAACATTGTTTTCCCCCTGAATGATACCATCCAATACTTCTCTTGGAATCTTCTCAAAAGGATTTGTAGGAAAAATCAACCACAGTGAACTCTTCATCACACAGGTATCTCTAGATGTCTTCTGTTGTTGAGGATGCTAATTAAAAGCAATACACCCCATAAAGGTCAATGTACCTGGTTAATTTCCATCCCTTTTAAGCCTCCCATGGAATCGCGGCTCCCAACGAGACCCTTCCCGAAGGATAAAGGAAACATTCCAAACTTACGCTCGATGGGGCTCCAATGTCTCCATCGATGCCATAGGTCCCTAGGTCCCAAAACATTAAAGCCCAAGACCAGATAGCACCCCCCCCCCCACAGGGTTTTTCCTCTCTAATTCCACAGTCCAAAACAACAAAAATGTAATGATAATTAAATATTATTATACACCAACAGATTTTCAATTACAGCCAGATGATCCAAGTGTCCTACAGGAGCTAGGCCCCAATACCAGAACCCCTGCAGAACCGATTTGCAATAACATTTTAGCCGAGAATGGATTGTGTAGTAAGGAGGAGAATGCCGTACTTACATCCCAACAACACAGGGTAATGGAAGATATCGATGCCCTGGCAAAATCGAGGAATTTATCCGAAAGAACTTAAGGAAAATCAGGAGTGGATACTTCCTGGCTAATTGGTTGACAATTGACGGAGGGTGTACAATGGTTACAACAAATTGGTCAATTCTACGGTTATTCTGTGGTTTTGCTTTTGTCTTGCTGATGTTCCCCCTTTATAAAAATCTACTACCAAAATAGCCTCAAGAATCGTGATGTTTCTAATGCAAAACGGAACTCTCTAATGCATGAAAAAGATAGAACATTCCCCCATATCAATAAAGAAAATGCCAAACACAAATGAATCAATTAATCTATTAAACGGACACCTCACATCAAAAGTAGTTTGAGAAAGACAGGAGTTGTTGATAAATGGCTCTCTGCAAATCCCAAAAATCCCCAACCCCATCCCCCATGGTGTGACACTGCCAACTAAATCTATGTAAATTAATTTGATATAGGGAAACTTGGCATTTGGGGAAGTAGGTTTAATGCTAATATGTTGTACATTGTGTTTTTCAATAAGCTAACGTTTGTTTAAAAAAAATTCCAAGCTTCCTCTTATATACATACAATATCATTTGAGGACATGATGTGCAGAATTGAGGCATTCAATGCCCGATTCCATTAACATCCTGCCAACCAAGCCACTGATTCCGACCTACATGACCCAAGAAGCCTGACTGATACAAACCCAAAACATCATCTGCCTGGCAACTACTTTAACCAATAAAACTTTGGCTCAAAACCTCTCCCACAGCCGCAGGCCCCCGCCCACTGCATTCCATATAACTATTGTGCCCGCCTGAATAAAGGAAGATGCATGATAAATTACAAACAACGCGTCCCCTGACTCTTTCTTTCATTGGCCGGCCCTGCCTTTAACACTATTTGAGTACCAGAGAAACAAAGATCCATTTCCCTTTATGACCTTGACAACCTGCAGTCCCACTACCTACCTATCCTATCTACAGACGCCCCTACCTTACTACCTTAAGGGTCCACTACCTACTTTTCTACCTAAGTCCCACTACCTTTCCTATCTGCCTAGGGGCCACTACAACTAACTACTTTAGAGGCTGTAACATAGCTACCATCTACTTCCAAACTACCAGGCACCAAGGTAATTTTACCTTTTGGGCAACTAAGGTTGCACAGTTAGAAAGAGATAAAAAAGTGAGGATCCACAGGTGTTTGGTGTGTAAATTCTGCAGGACGAGTGGTCATGGTAGTGTTGAGTCATTACGTTGCCATCGACATCGTCAAGTTCGATAGTCGACTCCACGACAAGATATCGATGTCGATTGTAGATTATATCGATAACCATTAAAGTCCTATGGAGAGCACCAACACCTTCATTCTTACCAACAAACAGCTGGAGAAGCTGATTAAAATCCACACAGTCAAAAGATACTGCTACATCTTAGCAACACACATTAGGTTATAAAAGCCACAGAAATAAATCACACCAATTCCACTATCCCTTCTTGTACCACACATGACCCTTAAACCTTAACACCCACAAATTGAAAAGTGACAGAAGCATATGATTTGAACCATCATATTATTTGAACTGGACATTGAATATCCCTGTCCTGAACCAGCATGAGCCCCAAACCTGCATACCCCACATGAACAAGTCCAAAAAAGGAGTCCTTAGAACCACCATTTTAGTTGAACAGACATTGACTAGCCCTACCTGCCACAGATGAGCCCCAAACCGGATACCCCAGATTAAAAAGTGGCGAAAAAGAGTCTTTCACCACCATTTAGAAATCCGTGACATTGACTATCCCTTCGCTGGCCACAGCTTACCCCAAACCTGCATGAACCCCAGATTAAAAAAGTGCGAAAAGGATCTTCAACCACCATTTTAGTTTCACTGGCAATATACTGTCCATCCTGGGTAGCGCTTCCCCTCCGTATGAGTGCTGACCAATTACTTCACTTGAAAATACTGTGGTTAACGCTCCTTTCCACCCTGTGCCCTTTTCATGCATTCTTTTCTCATTTACTCAACGTGCTGAGAAATTGTCTCTTACTTTGTTCTCTGTCGTGCTCCATACTCCATGTCTCTGAATAACCTACCCATCTGGTCAAGATTTCCTGTACCTCCCTTGAAAATTCGAGGAATTTTTTTACCAGCATTTTGACATGCAAGTTTTTAGTAGTTTAATTCTCAAAACACATTTTTAAAATAGTGGAATCCCACCATATCTTTGTTTCTCTTTTTAATTGATTAAATGTTTCTCAAAACATATTGATACTCTGTTAAGATCTTGCAAAACAAGTCATTTGTAATATGTTTCCATTTACATATCACCTATTCCTGTTTCTGACAGCACCAACACCCTGAGCCACACCTTGACAATTGTGAGGAACAAATTCGTTTTAGAAACAAAAAATTTTTATAATAGGACCTGTAGTAAAGCTCATGTCACACAAAATGCCCCCAAAAATTCAAAACATGACCCAGTTAGCCACTTTGGACAATTGTGAAGAACAAATGTCTTTAAAACAATTTTTTTTTATAATAGAACCTGTAGTATAGCTCATTTCACAGCAAAATGCCCCCAAAAATGTCAAAGCATGACCCTTGAGCCACTTTGGACAATTGTGAAGAAAAATTCTGTTAAAACACATTTTTTTATAATAGGCCCTTAGTTTGCTGCATTTCAAAGCAGCATGACCCAAAAATTATAAAAATGACTTCTCAGCCAATGTTAAAAATTGTGAGGAGAAATGCTACCTTAGAGCCACATTTCTGTTTCCAAAGACCTAGATTAATTGATCGTATCTCACAGTAACAAGACCCCAAAAAATTATAAAAATGAACTTCACACCACAGTTTAAAGATTGTAGGAGAAATGCGAACTTAAAGACAAACATTTTCTGTTCCAAAACCATGATTATTGCTGTATCACACACAACATACCCCAAAAATTATAAATATGACTTTCTCAGCCCTAATAAAAATTGTGATGAAGAAATGCCACTTAAAGCCACCATTTCTGTCCACAGACCATAATTATAGCTATCCTCACTCAACATGACCTCAAAACCATTACAATCGAAAACTTCAAAATAAAAGTAATAAATAAACTGTGTTTGTCATAGAAACTTCCTGTCTTTTACAGTCTCCCACAGCACAATACACACAAAATGGAACTGTTGGAAAAGAGAATAAAAATTGCATTAAGAAATGATCATTATAAAAAACATTTTTCAACAGGACCATTTCTGGTTTTGAAGATGAATGTGAGTAGACTGGCAACTAATCAGTGAACTTGCAATTGGGGCCACAACATCTCAAATATCCATGCCTATCATCTTGATGAAGTCAAACGAATCCACATTATCTGTGAAAGCTGATGCATTTGTCTTGTAATGACTCCTCCCGCTGTGCGAAGTCCGCTCAGATATGACACTCTCTCAGGACACACCTCTATGCTGCGACAGCTCGGGCCATTCTCCATTTGGATACCCAGAAGTCTATGCTCCGAACACATACATAAACATCGTGTGAACCAGATAGTCTTGCACCATATCTTAGCTGTCTCTGTGGTTGGATTTGCCCTCATGCATCGTTGGTGAGGTGGTAAATTAAAGATTCCAAGTCACCCATTACTTCTGCCACCTTGCTTGCTGCTGCTGCTGCCGCAACGCTACTGGCACCTACCTTCATGGGTTTTTGGCGTCGCTATGTTGTTCCACCAAGACTTTGAAGAATGTGAATTCAGACCAACAATGTCTCCATTGATCAATCACAATGTCTCCATTTCCTGCATTTACTCTCTATTTGGTGGGTGAAGGAAAGTGCTGAGTTTTTGTTTTGTACCGGACCTAAGGAGGTGGCCACCCATAACTTTTGGTTCATTTTGATGGCCTATAATGCTGGATCATTTGTAGGTAAATGGAGCAACCAAGCAACTCCATGTTGAAGATGGAGCCTTATTTCCCAACCTCTGGGTCAGTGCATAAAATATAAAAAAGCTAAAAAAAATAATAATAAAAAATAAAGAAAACTAGCAAACTGATCTTCCTCTCTCCTCCTCGCCTCAAATTGCGCCAACCTCTATCCAAGGCAGCGTCGTAACGATGGTGTCTAAATACCTCCTCCTCCTCCCTTCCTCCGGCACAGCTTCAACACAGCCCCTGACTTGCCTGAGATGAATGCACCCTAGAGCTATGCCTCTTGCACTACCCTGGTCCCCGAACCACTGCCTAATGAAGACCGATAAAATTGAGAAACGTCGGCCTTGTGATTCGATGAGAGAAAGCTGCCGTGTCCGCATCTGTTCCGCTCTTCCTCCGTCGCTGGCGGACCTGATGATTCAGAGTGTCCAATGAAATTGTTCCAGACTAAATCACCACAATGCTCATGCTGACAAGGGCATCGTCCCGCACTGACCATTTGGTGGCTTCTTCAAAACTGCAAGGATGGTGCAGATCTTTCACCTGCCCCACTTCGGTGGCTCAACACCCCGGGGTCCGCACGCTGCTTGTCAGCCAGTGTCACTTCGTACTGCGTAATGGCATTGCGCTGCTGCCACAATCGCTGAGCATGTGGAGGGGGGAAAATTCCAGCGTGTTGCCACTTCAACAATGAGACGGTTGACGGGGAGGCCGAGCTGAGCGCAACGCAGCCAGGCGAACAAACGGGTGCGAACGGCGAATTTGCAAACTTAGACCGGCCTTCCTCAGCGGCATTCCCAACCCGGGTAGCTCTTTAGAAATTCTGGACGACAAGGTTCATGACATTTCCAGCAAGGGATGTGCTCCAGCCTACCGATCTTAAGGGCGGCCAGCAGATTTCCCCGTTATCGCACACCACCTTGCCTGGCACAAGGTTCTTGTCACCCAGCCAGCTCTCGGTATCGTTTGGAAAAGCCGTCACACCTGACTGTGTGTGACGGTCCCAAGACAGATTAATTTCAACGGCCTGGTTTCTCTGGCAGTGATGCCACCAAGGGCCTTGGGGGAAAGAACCCTGCACCATCCCGCGTTTTGAGCGTGCGCCGAGCCTGAGAGCCACCGTCACCCCCAGAGACATCCACCCACTCACCCAGTGAGCGTCACAGAGATATAGCGGCCCTTGCCGTGCTTACTAGCCCCATGGTCGGGGGTTTAAGGGGACTTTCCCCCAAGATGCAGCAAGCGTTTAAAATTTTTAGATGACCGTGGGGCCAGGCAGGGACGGCTTTTCTGAAAAAAAAGCCTGCTGGATCTGGTTTTGGGGCAGGCAAGGCCATGACGTGGGGAACCCTCGGGGGTCCACCAGACGGAAAGGCAACATTTCCAAGGCCAAAGCCGGGCAATTAAAAAGTTTTTGGCTTTGGGAGGGTTTTGGGGTTAAAGGTTTTTCTGCCCCCAAAACGGGAAGACAGAAGGCTGGCTGCTAGACTGGCCGCTTAGGGCTGCAGGTCGTAAAAAGGGGGAAGGAGAAGGGTAGGGGGTCCTGGTGGTAACCGGGCGACGGGGAGGCGAAGCGGGGGCTGACCCCCTGACATGACTCTGAGAGACTGGCACTGGGAACGTTTGGTGGTGGCGGAGGAGGAGAGGCGGAACAGGGGGTGTGACAGGTTGGGGCCCGGCGCGGTCGGTTTTTTTGGGCCCAAGGGTTCCCTCCATTAAACCATGCATTCGCTGCATTGACTAACATGTTGGTGGTTTTAAAACACAAAAGGTTCTTGCCTCTATTTAAAAGCTTTTACGGAAAAAGGGGGCATATGACATCGCGGGGTACTCAGGGGCTTGCTCAAAGAAGGCCAGGCTTGAAGGTCCGGACCTTTTTGACGGCGAAAACGGGGAGGGGGTTTCCTGACCGTGGCTGGCAATAATCAGCGGGCTTTGCGACCCCCCTCTCCCTTTTTGACGGGGCCCCCCTACGCACTACCCCCCGTCTTCCCCCCTCCCGTGAAAGCGTGCAAACAAAATTTGCTGAAAAGACCACGTTTGGGGTCCCAATGTCTCCATATCATCAACACGGTACTTCGGGCCCACTTTTGCATCCCGGAGCTGCGGGCTACAAGCAAGAGGGGCTGCAAGGGGTTCGACCGCCCGGGGATTTTTTTCCAATTGACCGGGTTTTTTCTCCTCCTCGATGGCATCATAACTGGGCGTCAGAGAAAAAATCATCCTCTTTGGCCTTTGATCTTTTAACATCCTTCTGCCCCCAAAACCGCATTTTGTCATCAAAGAGGTCTTCAAAAAAATGATTACCCACAGGGGTGGTAACAGTTGACATTGGGCTGCTTCATGTTTGGAGGATGCTGATGACGAATTTGGCCGTGACTGGGGGGAGAGGAGGTAAGACTGCTGGATGCAGGTTGCATTAACCACTGAGGAAAATTTGGCGACCTTTTTTCAAAATAATTTCACGGGGCCCTGCCCCAGCATTACAGCCGACGGTCCTGCAACTGAATCCCTGGATGCGTTGGTCCCACACTGAAAAGAGCACCTTCTCTCGAAACTCTACCCCCATGTCCTACCCCCCTTTTTTGCTCTTACCACCAAATTTCGCTCCTTTTCAGAAATATAAAAATTTGAGAAGGATGAAGAGTTTTGGAAAGCCCTTATTAAAAGACGCAAAACACAGCATTCTCAAATCCCTCAAATCAAAAAAAAATTCTGATTTAATTAAAATGCAAATAATCTACAAAAGCTGGCCTGCCCAAAATAAAAAAACGTATCGAAATTATTCGGAAATAAAAGGTATTTTTTGGCACCTTCAATTCACCTTTGGGGGACTAAAAAATTGCGTATTCACATTTAAAATGCAAGGTGCCTCAATGAACAAAGCTGTATGCGCCAAAAGTAAAAAAAAACACTATCTGTAATGTTTTCAGATAATACAAGGTATTTTTGGCACCTATCAATTCACCTAGTGTAACTACACTATGCTGGATTCAAATTTAACTGCAAGTGGCTCCTATCAACAAAATCTGGGACTGGGCAAAAGAGCAAAAAACACCAATCAGTAATGTAGTCGGATAATAAAACGTATTATTGGCACCTATCAAATCACCAGTGGAGACTACAAAAATGCTGTATTTCAAATTTAACTCAAATAGAATCCTATCAAACAAAGCTGGCCTGCGCCAAAGTGAAAAAACACGTATCTGGTAATGTTTCGGGTAATAAAGGTATTTTGTCACCAATCAATTCCACTGTGGTGACTAAAAAATTTGCAGTATTCCACATTTAAGTGCAAGGTGTCCTCAAATGAACAAAGCTGTAGTGCCCAGAGTGAAAAAACACCTAACTGATACGTATTCGATAAAATAGGTATTTTTTGGCCCCTATCAATTCACCTGAGTGACTACAAAATTGCAGTGTTCACATTAAGTGCAAGGTGCCTCAATGAACAAAGCTGTATGCGCCAAAGTCAAAAAAACACGTATCCTGAAATTCATTCCTGATATTACAAGTATTTTTGCACCGTTCAACCTGTGCAGACTTGCTGGATTCTAAATAGTACAAGGTTGATATAACAACACAGGTGAATGGGAAAAATTGAAAATGAACACCTATCTGAAAAGTAAACTGAAAATAAAAGTGGAGTTTGCACCTAACAAAGAGACGCGTTACAGAAAAGGATATTGTAATCCTAAAGATTCAGGCTGCCCAATATCCAGGAAATATTTCAAATAGAAACTGTTAATAATAAACAATTGCAATGTCTACACTAAGTCTTGTGAACTTTTACCAGTATTCAGTTTAAAAGAGCTTGTCTGTGTTCGCCCCGGGTCCCCCCCTCCGTTCCCCCCCCCCGTGACTTTAACAGCGGTAAAAAAAAAAAAAAGATGCACGCTTAAAAATTCATCTACATAACTAATAAAATCAACCAATCTCTAATCTAAGTAAATTGTAATATAATCAGCTAATAGAAGAAGGTTTCTCGTGCAGAAATATAATAATTTCGCTGAGCGTTTGACACAAGCAGTAGCGCACGTCCTTCAGCTCTTAGAGACTCTGAGAGCACACTTGAGCTTAAACAGTAAACGCTGTACTATGTAAAGACAAGGACATGTGAATTTTCCAGCCAATCGCAACCATAACACATCTCAGTCATGATGTCGCACACACATCTCACCCTCCCCTATTCTGTAATCTGATTTTCGCCGAAAAAATTACAGGAGCAGCCGCCAAAAATGGCGGCGATCTTAAAAGTTGATGCACAGATATTAACCTAAATTATCGCAATGATCAAAAAAAATCTGATCACCATAAAAAACTGTGCCGATTTCAACTTTTCGAAATAAAACGCTCAACACTACTCCTGACCTGTTTCGTGACGGTCTCCAAGACAGATAATTTCAACAATGCCTGGTTCTTCTGGGCCCGTGATGCCACCAGAGGACCTTGGGGGAAAGAGCCCTGCACCATCCCACCTGCGTTTGAAGAGCATGGCGCCGAAGCCTGAGAGCCACCGACTACGACCAGAGACATCCACACCAGCTCACGCAGTAAAGCTGTCACAGAGATATAAGCGGCCTGGGTCCGTTCATACTAGTCCATGTGTCCGGTGTGAGATGTACTTTTCCAGACACAATGCAAACAACGCGCTTGAAATTTTAAAGATGACACGTGGCTGGCCAGGGGCAGGGACGGAGTATCTGGCAAAGACATGCCTGCCTCGCATCAGGTAAAGGGCAGGCAGGGCCGACGTGGTGGAACCCATCTGTGTCCACCAGACGGCAAGGCAACATTTCCAAGGCCAAAAGCCTGTCAATGCCGACATTCAGGCTTTTGGCTTTGGGATGGTTTGGGTTAAAGTTTTTCTTCTGCTCCCAAACCTGGAAGACAGAAGGCTGGCTGCTAGACTGGCCGCTGTACGGCGGCAGGTCATCAAACTGGCGGAAGGAGAAGGGGTAGGATGGGTCTCTGGTGGTGCTGGTGGTACTCGGGCGACGGTGGAGGCTGAAGCGAAACTGATCCCTGATCATGACTCTGAGAGACATGGGCAGCTGAGGAACGCTTGTGGTGGCGGAGGAGGAGGAGCCGAGACAGAGGGTGTGACAGTGGTTGGAGCCCGGGTCGGTCTGGCCTTTTTTGGCCAAGTGTTCCTCCATTTCAACTCATGCATTCGCTGCATGTGACTAGACATGTTGGTGGTGGTAAAAACCTTAGATTCTTGCCTCTACTTATGCGTTTACGGCAAAGGCGGCATATGACATCGCTGGGTGAATCAGAGGCTTGCTCAAAGAAGGCCCAGGCTTGAGAGGTCCTGGACCTTTTTGACGGCGATAAGCGAGGAGCGTGGCTGGCGGAATCATATCAGCAGACTTCTGCAACCGCCCTCTCCCTTTTTGAGGTGGGACCCGTATGGACACTACCCCATCGTCTTCCTCCTCGTCCAGTGATGAAGCGCTCGCAAGCAAATTCTGCGGAAAAGACCACTCATGGATCTGCAATGTCGTCATCACCATCATCATCATCATCAACACAGGTGACTTGGTCGTCCTGACTTCTGCATCCAGAAGCTGCAGGCTACAAGCCAAGGGGCACTGCAAGGCATTGCCGACCGCCCGGGATTTTTGCCGATTGACCGGCTTCCTTATCCTCCTCTGATGACATCAGTAACTGGGCGTCAGAGTAGACAATATCATCCTCTTTGGCCTCTTGATCTTTAACATGCCTTCTGACCCAAACCGCATTTTGTCACAAAGAGGTCTTCAGAAATGGGTTATCCACAGTGGTGGGGAAACGAGTTGACATTTGGGCTGCCTTCGCTTCATGTTTGGGCGGATGCTGAGATGCGATGACGACATTTGGGGGGGGGGGGG
>JAODAL010065972.1:0-17974 GCA_025379985.1 Phyllomedusa bahiana
AAAAAAAACAATGAAAGATTGCTTGGGTACATAAAAAACGTCAATCATCCACCAAAAAAAGCCCTTATAGCTCGTATACTGGAAAAAAAAATAATGGCTATCAGAATATAGCAAAACATTAATTTAAAATAATAAAAAACTTTTTTAAAGTGCTCAACAAAAAAACGTATAAATTGGCTATCACTGAAATCGTTTCCCCCACAGTGTAGATTACATCCCATTTTACTGCAAATTAGGCTATAAAAAATATAAAGATTATTTTTTTCACCTCCCAAGGGAAATCCAAGGATTATGGGAAAGGATAAAAGCTAAAGTGCCCTCTTTTGGATGTAACAATCCCCCCTTTTCTTTTGACCCACGTCTTTGGAAAAAAGAAGGGTGTTCCCAAGCCAGATCACCACTGTAGCAGCCGTTTGGGGGTGTTTGCCCCTTGCAGTACAGAGCAAGGATGCTATTTGGGTTTTAGTGGGAGGAAATGGTAGCTCAAAAGGAAGATTCCCTTGGGGGAAGAGCCCCTATTAGGTGGTAAAGATTAAAAATTTGTTTTTTTGCTTCACAAAGCATCTGCATATCACAAGGCTTTTAGAACGGAGCTGAGAACTTGCCCCTTTTTGGTTTAAATTTAAACCCCAATTTGCTTTTGCCCCACTGGATTTTTGGAAAAAAGAAGGGTTTTTTGGGGTAATACCGGATTGATTTGCTTGAAATCGAAAAAGACCGGAACGGTGACCTGCTTGAGGCGGGGAATTTTTGGAAACATGTTTTGTAGACGTGACAAAGTTATCGTGGGAAATTTTTACCTTAAAATATAGAAAAACCCCCCCCACTCCAATAACATTTTAAAGTTACTTTGATTTTCGCAAAACATTGAAGCTAACCAGTGGGGGTGAACTTAAGCATTTTTTTAATCGATTCCACCCATAAAGGGAAAAATTTGGTAAGGAACTGCCCTTAGGAACTACGCTTTGTACCCGCCATAAGGGGCCTGCGAACTGTGAGAAATCTACCCTTACTCTTCACTTTAAAAGGGGCCCCCATATCCCCCCATACGGGGGTAATCTAATTACCTACCTACTGGGGGGCCCCAATTACCCACATAACCCTACCCCTGGGGGCCATTTCTACGAACCTCGGTGGCCCCCGCCCACTGGGGGCCTAATCAACTATCCTATACGGGAGGGCCCCAATCTACACTTACTTACTGGGGGCCACTAAACACCTACTCTACCCCCCTGGAGGCCCCTAATTAACTACCCCCCTACGGGCCCCTATTACCCATTATGGGGGGGGTTTCTACCAAAAGACTAGGGGGCCCTATTAATACCTTGAAAAAGGGGCCCCAATTACAACCCTTTCCCACTGGGGGCCCCCCCTAGTCCTAGGAAGGCCTCTAATCTACCTACCCCCCCCTCTGGGGGGGCCCCCATTACCCACTTAAAGGGGAGACCTATTTCCCCAAACCCAAATGGGGGCCCTAATTACCAACCCTAATGGGGGCCTCGTCTTTTACCTATGTGGGACTTACATACCGGGGGAAATTTTTCTACCCCCCTTCTGGGGGCCCCGTATACACCTACAAAAGGGGGCCTATCACCTACCACAAAGAGGGACCCCATATATTATTTATTTTACTAAAAAGCCCTAGATAAGGGAACTTTTTATGGGAGGCCTTTCATACCTAGCACCAGGGGGTTTAAACCCCCTAACTACCAGGGCACCAAGGGGGGGAAATATTACCTTTTGGGGAAATATGGGTGGGGGGGTTTTTTACATGGTGGGGGCCCCAAAGGTTTGGGGAAAATGATAAAAAAAATGAAAAAGGGTTTTAGGGGGTTTGTTTTTGTAAATTTTTGCGAGACAAGTTTTTTGGCCGGGGGGAAGTTGTCATGGAGGGGGAACAAAAGGGAACCCTTAACGGGCCCCTCCTGAGAAAAGAACCCTCAAAATGTGAATACTAAATGAATGCATGTTTTTGCGCTTGTATCTACCACTTTTATGATCTCCCGTATGGTGGGAAATTTTTGGTCTTGGTGTAATGGTTTATGTTTTAGCAACAAATTCAGTGGTATTAATTTTAGTCACTTTGTGGGGAGAAAATTGTGGTTATGATTTTGGGGGTTTTTTTTAGGTTTTTATTTTTGTTGTTTTTTGATATTATTTGGGCTTGGTATTCGGTTTGGTCGGTAACCCTTTTCATTTTTTATTAGTCACCCTAAGGTGGGGATATTTGGAGGGGATTATTTGTTTTTTTTGCATATTGTTTTTGTTTTGGGGAATTGGGCCTTTTAAGATTTTGTCTTAAAGATTAAAAAAAGACAAATCACCAAAGGGCCTTTTGGGGATACACCTCATGGGGTTTTAAAGTCAAGATTTTGGGGCCCCCAAATTTTTTGTATTCGTGGGGTGTAATTAAAAACAGTTATGCCCCAAAAACCCTTATCTTCTGTTTTTTATAATTTTGCATTTGAATTTTGGGATGTGTGTGAACTTCAATTTCCCCAGGGCCCTCCCCCTGAAATAAACTGCTGGGATTAAAATTGTGCATTTGGAAATTTGGGATGTGTTGGGGGAACAACAAACCCCAAGCCTTTCCCCCTTTAAAAATCTCTGTATTTTTAAATTTTGCATTTGAATTTTTTTTGGGATGGGTTTTGGAAACTACAATCCTCAGGCCCAACCCCTGAAATATCTGCTGTATTTAAAATTTGCATTTGGGGAAATTGGGTATGTATGTGAACAACAATCCTCAGCCAAAACCCTTGAAATTTTCCTCCCGTTTATAGTTTTTTCATTTGAATTGGTATGTGGGTTTTTAAAATACAATTTCCTCAGCCCCTCCCTCGAAAACTCTGCGTATTATATTGTGCATTTTTTAAATTTGGGATTTGTGTGAAACAAACCTCACCCCCTCCCTTTAAAAATCTGCTTTAATTTTAAATTTTGTTTTTAATTTTTGGGTTTTGGGGTGAACAAAAATCCTCTGGCTAACCCCCTGAAATAAACTGTGTTTTTATATTGGGGCATTTTAAAATTTGGGATTTTGTTGGGGAACAACCCCAAACCTCGCCATCCCTCTGAAATACCGCGTTTTAAAATTGTGGGAATTTTAATTTTGGGATGTGTGTGAAAATACAATCCTCCCCATCCCTCTGAAAAAATTTCTGTATTATTTTTGTGCATTTGAATTGGGGATGTGTTTTTAACTACAATCCTCAGCCAACCCTCTGAAAAAACTGCTGTTTTATTTGTGCATTTGAATTGGTATGTGTTGGGAAATAAAAATCCTCAGCCTTTCCCCCTGAAAATTTTCTGCTTATTATTTGTGCATTTGAATTGGTATTGGTTGAACTACAATCCCGGCCCTCCCTCTGAAGTAACTGCTGTATTATATTTTGCATTTGTATTGGGGATGTGTGTGATAATACAAACCTCAAACCATTCCCCTCTAAATATCTGCTTTTTTTATATTGTTTTCATTTGGAAAAGGGGATGTTTTGAACAACCCAATCCTCGCCATCCCTCTGAAAAATCTGCTGTATTATATTGTGCATTTGAATTGGAAAGTGTGTGAAAAATACAATCCCGGCCCAAATTTTTTTTTCCCCCCCTTTTGAAATCCCTGCTGTATTATATTGGGGCAAATTTTAATTGGTATGGTGTGAACTACAATCCTCGAACCATCCCTCTTTAAAAATCCTGTATTATATTGTGCATTTTAATTGGTATGTGTGTTTAACTACAATCCAGCCATCCCTCTGAAATTCTGCTGTATTTATTGGGGAAATTTTAAAATTTGGAAAGTGTTTTTAACAAAAATCCTCAGCCCCCCCCTCGAAATTTTCTTCTGTAATTTTTATTGTGGAATTTTAATTTTGGGTTTTTGGGGTGAAACAACCTCAGCCATCCCTCTGAAATATCTGCTGTTTTATATTAAGCATTTGAATTGGTATGTGTGTGAAACAACAAACCCCAGCCATCCCCTGAAATTTTCGCTGTATTTTTATTGTGCATTTTTAATTTTGGGTTTTTGTGGAACTTCAATTTCCCCAGCCATCCCTATGAAGTATCGCTTATTATTATTGTGATTTGAATTGGTTGTGTTGGGGAACTCAAAACCTCAGCCCCTCCCCTCCCGAAATTTTCTGCTGTATTTATTGTGCATTTGAATTGGTATGGGGTGGGAAACTACAATCCCCCATCCCCTTTTTTTGAAAACTGCTGTATTTTTGGGGCTTTTAAAAAATTTTTTTTTTGAAAAAATAGCTTCCCAGGTCTGTGTTCCCTAATGAACCCCTTTTTTTATTTTTTAAGGGCCCTTTGATCCCCAAAAATTTTTCCCTAGAAGTCTGTTTTTGTGAAGGGCCCTTTTTTACTACACCACCCCCTTTTCAAACCTTTGTTACACCATGTTGGTTTTACCCCGCTAGTGCTCCCCTATAATTTTGTGAGCTGAGGTCAATCTGACCTCGGGGGGCCAAAACGTGCACTAAAAGTGCATGATTTGAAAATTTCTAGATTTGAAAGTGAAAGTTTTTGTAAGGGGATCTTGAAGAAATTGAAACGATTGGGCCGGAATTTGGGGATAAGGGGGCCAGGGGGGAAGGGTTTTTTTTTGTGAGGGCCCATTTTTTTAATTCCACAACTCATTCCCACAGGTCCAAAAACTATCTTCCTTTTCGCCACTCCCTTCTACTGTACCCCCCAGTCCCCAAACCCCCCGACAAAAATTTATCCATATCAGCGCCCCTTTTCCTCCCCCTTTAAATGTAAAAAATCCCCCCACTTTCCTCCCCTTTTTAACCACCCAAAAAACGCCTGCTTGCATATTCTGCACAAAACGCCGCTCATCTTAACTTTAAAAAATCGCTTCGGGTTTTCATTCTCCCCGCTTCCCCGCTGCAGGTTTACCCCCCTCTCCAACCCCGGCCCCCCCTTTTCCCTTTTTGCTCATCCCAATTCCTCCCCCTTCCATTTGAAACCCTGCTAACCTGCTCGCTAATTTGCTGTTTCGCTTTCCCTGCCCCCCCTTTTAAATTTTGCCCTTTGGGAAAGGCCGATCTGTTGGGGAAAAACCCTGCGTTCAGGGCCTTTTCTTTTTCATTCCCTCAACCTGCTTTGGGCCCTCAAAAAACATGGGTCCACAAATCTGACCCGCTTCCCCTTCTGCTCTCACCTATGGCGGGCCAAAACTTCAAACCCCACCCCCCAACCCCAGAAAAAGACCCCGGGGGGGGGAGTCGGCATACTTCTCTCTCCACACTTCAAATTACCCGGGCCCTTCCCCCGAAACCCCCCTCAAATTTCCCCTCCCTTTTGGGAAATCCACGGGTTTTGACTCTTTTGGCCATTTTTCAAACAGAGGGCGCAGTTTGGGAAAAGGAAACCCCCCCCCCTCACCCCGGGCCCAATTTTTTGGAAAAATTTCGCTTTCCCTGGCTCCCCCTATTTTTCCTCTCTTCTGAAAAGGGCCACTTTTCATCAAGGGGGGATTTTTTAAATCCCCATTGATGACCCCCTGGGCTCCTTCTGCCTCTCATTTTTTTTCACTGACTTATTCTCTTTGGGCCCCTTGCGTTTAAATGAATTCCCCACCCCCAAGTTGGGGGGGGCTCCCCTTTTATCCCGGGCTTTTTCGGGCTCTCATCAAATTTTAACCCCAAACCCAAATTTTCCCTTTTTGCTCTCTCTGATCATAAAATTATCTCTTTTCTATCCAAATTCCCCAGCCTTCTTCCCGGCACACCTGCCCAACCCCCATTTCCCGAAATATCCGCCCCCATTTAAAACCCTGGGAAATCATAAACCATTCAGTCCTCACTGCCCCCCCAAACTCCTCCCTTTTCCCGTCCCGACCGGCCTTTTCAAAAAATTTAAAATCGAAACTCTCAAAAAACCCCCCCTGGAAAATATTGGGACCCCCCCCACAAAACCGTTTCCACCAAGTAGACGCCCGGGGAGCCTTGGCACACACCTCAGACCGGGTTCCCCCCCAAAGAGCTCCGGGTGCTTTAGCGTCTGTGGAGAAAGTCGAAGTACCTGCGACTTTCTCCACTACAAATTCATGCTCAGGGGCTTAAAAAAAACCCGCCCTTCACCATGCGCCAAAAAAAAATATTTCACCCCCCTCATCTCAAACCTTTCACAAAAAACCCAAAAAACCTGTTTGACACCCTCCCCTCCCCTTCCCCAGGCCTTTAAAACTCAGGCCCCCGGTCCCCGACCTCTGTGCTGAGGACCTGGCCACCTTTACTTCAAAAACAAAATTGGGCAGTATCCACCCCTAAAAATTCTTCCCCAAAACCCCAAGCGAAACCCCTTCTGTCCCTCCCCGCACATCCTCTATTTTGTTTTTCAGCTCTTTCCCAAAGAAAGAAGAAGGAAATATCCAGGCTTCTCCCTTTGATCGCCCAAACCCCCTTTTAGCGACCCCATTCCCTCCCACCCTTCTCCAGTAAATTTCTCCCCGCTATCCTTTTCTTTACCTTTCTGCAACCTTTTAACCTTCTCTCCTTCCCCTGGGATCTTCCCCCTCCTCCTTTAAACAGGCTACTATAACTCCCCCACTAAAAAAACCCTCCCTGGACCCCATCCCGTGCTGCCAAAAAACTGACCAGGGCCCCTAACCTTCCCCTTTTTCTCTAAGGGTCCTTGGGCGCCTGGGGTTTTAAAATCCCCGCCTAATCCGTTTTCTCTCTGCTATTTTCTTCTGGGGTCCCCTTTCAATCAGTTTTTCCGCTCTTTACACTCCACAGAAACTCTTAGTTTAAAACCCCTTAAAATCTCCACATTTCCCAAATCTCGGGGAAAAAACCGTTGTTGGTTCTTTTTGAAAATTTTGTGCAGATTTGACACTGGTTTATAAATTTTTCCCTCTGCATACTCAGCACCATTGGGGATTCCAGGGCAAATGCCCTCGTTGGGTTTCTTCTACCCCCTCTGACCGCTTCTTCGGTTTTTCCCCATTTTTCAGGTTTTTATTTTCCACCTCCCCTTTCCCCCTTGCCCCAGGGGGCCCTCAGGGGGCAGTTTTTGGGCCCCCCTTTTTCTTTTCAATCTATACACCCCCATTGGCCAAAACCCATCGTAGTTTTTGGGTTCCGTACCCACCTCTTCGTGGGGTGCATTCAATTTTTAAAAACCCCTTTTTCCCCAGTCATACTCCGCCCTGCTTTCAAAAACCAAGGGGCTGTCTGTCTGCTTTTCGACATAAAGTCCTCTCTTAACTCCAACCCAAACCTCTACCAAAACCCCGGAAAAATTTTTGTTTTTCCCCCATTACTAACCCCCCCCCATCTGATATTTTTCTTCAGTTTTGTGGATTTACCTTTTCACCTACAGCGGCCCGATGTCTTGGGGTTATTCTAGACCGACGAAACCCTTCCCCCCTATATCCTTTCCCCGCCCCCCCGGGGCCCGTCACTTGCACCTCAAGAAACATCTCCCTAACCCTCCTTTTTTTCACTGGGGAAAAAAACCCCAAACTCCCCATTGTTTTCCTTATTCTTTCTCGTCTTGACTACTGTAAATCCCCTTTCTTATTTGGTTTTCCCTCTCGTAACCCCTCCCCTCTCCAAAAACTATCCGGGAATTTAGCAGCCAGGTTGTCTTTCTCTCCCGCCGCTATTTTTTGATTCCCCCAACCCGGGGTCCAGTCACCTGCACGGTTTCCCTTTCCGTACGAAACACAGCATTTTAAATTTAAACACTCTCACTCATAAACTCTCCCCAAGGGGCTGCAAAACCCCACATTTTCTTTCCTCCCTCTTTTCTGTTTTAAACCCCTGCCAACTCTTCCGCCCCAGCCAGACTTTAAACTACAAAACTACAATCATTTCCCAACCTCCCTTTTCCCGTCTTAAGTTTTTTTCACGTGCTTGGGACCCCCTTCTTGGAAAAAGGCCCCCCCCCCGTAAACCCTCAGGGGACAATCCCAGCCTTCGCAGTTTTAAGAGTGTCCCAAAACCCATCTCTCGGCAGGCCTACCCCAAAAACCCCTAATTTTAAACCCCCACCTTCTATTTACACACATTTGTCCTCCCTACCTAGGGCACTCACAGGCCCCTTAAACTGTAAATAATGTACAGTCATGGTGGGGGGTTCACCAAATTTTTTGTAAACTCCCCATATTTTAAAAAAAGATGGCTGGGCCATTGTAAATTTAGCACTTCCCTTCCCCTTTTTGGGTTTTCCCCCCAGGGGACCCTCTTTAGAAATTTTAAACTCTTGCAGCAGGGCCCTCAAAACCCTTTTTGTTAAACCCGGGAATTTGCTTTCCCCTGTGTAATTTTCTGTTTTTGTCTGTAAAATTTTTCCCCCTTTCAATTTTAAAGTGCGCGAAAAAAATGTTGTCCTATATAAATAAAAAATTTTTTAAAAATTATTTTTTTAAAAAATTTTTTGCACGGGGTCAAAAAGTGATCCTGGGGAAAAAATAGGGGCGTAAGTTTTCCTTGTTGTAAGGGGAAAATGTTTTAAGGTTTTTAAAATTGGGATAAAGCCTTTTTTTCCAAACAAGGTTTTATGAAAAGATGGTCCTTTAAAAAATAATCTCATCATTCTTTTGAGGGGTTAAATTCTAAGGGCTGGGTCAGGGGAGGGATTGGGTGTCATAAATTTTTAGAAATTTTTTAAAGCATTTGTTTCTGTGCCACATTAAAAAGGGTTTGGGAAGGGAAAGTGAGGGAATGCTTTGGACTTGGGGGGAAAAATGCTTTTGGGAAGTGGAGTTTAAAGGGCTTTTTATCCCAAACACGACAGCAATTGTGCTGCATTTGATGCTTTTGTCTGGATATTTTTGGATATGTTTTTATTCTTTTAGTCAATAAATGTTGTTGCTTTTTGTCCTCCATTTCTGGAAATACTTTGCTGGTTAACTTTTCTGTTTTCCGTGCATATTTTGCAGACAGTCACACCCCACCTCTGGGACAGAACACAGGTGCTTCCGATCTACTTGATTCTTGGCTCAGGAAAATGTTAAGAGGAGAGACTGTTGGGTATCCTACCAGATGCAGAAAATGTTGAATACCTGGGCATCTACAGCTGGAACACACAAGACAGTAGACAGGGGAAGTGGAGGTCAGGCATGTCCTCCGTAGACCACAAAGAACATAGAGGCTCCAGCAGAATCAAGATTGTTGTATGAGAATTTGGCACATGGAAGTAGAGTGCCATGCAAAAGGGTAACAATGTTTTGAACTTTTGACCTTCAAGCTCCATATTTCATATTCAAAAAAGGTTTTATTTATAAACAGAATGTCAGATAAGATGCACATTTGCGAGAAATACACTGAATAACATGACAATATTATATCAACCAAAAAATCCATAACAGAAGGATAATGATATAAATACCGCTATAAGAGGAAGTATGTAGAAAAGAACCAAATATTAGTGTAGGCTGCAGAAGGAAAAGAAAAAGGGAGCCAAATCAGCTAATATGGTTCGCTTAATAGGTAACTTGTCAAACCCATCACACAGCAGTAAGTAATGTATAAGGGTACTGTAAGAACCCATATATAAAGACATCTGTCATAGAAAATTCCAAAAGAAAAAACAGCTATAATAACATCACCAATCACACAACACAACAGACAAAACAACACCCGAACTCAAAGAGGGAGAAAGAGAAAAAAAAAGAGGGGAGGGGTAAAAAGAGGAGAGGAGGCGAAAAATGGAGCGAGATAGCAGAGAGCAGCCCACTCAAGGGGTATTGCACGCTGCTGATTGCAGAGGAATCATCCACTAATAATATTATGGTCATACAGGTGGTGAAAAAGAGAGAGGCTCTGTGAATCCAGCAATGCACTAATACGTAATTGACAAATACAATGGAGAGGTCTTGAAAAGAAGCCAAGTAAGCCAGGTCTTGTTGACTTTTTGTGCCTGCTCAGGAGTTTGGGTTATCAGTTCCTCCATCTTTTGCACAAAACTAATTTCTGCAAGCCAATACTCAATGGTTAGAGAAACAGAAGACTTCCACTTTCGCAGAATCACGGTTTTGGCAGCTTGCAACAGATGTTTAAGGAGGGATTTTTTTGAATTTACTAACCAGCATGGGAAACATAAAGATAAGCAATGCCTCCGGTTACCTCCTCGATCACTTCTAGTACCGAAGCCCAGAAGCCTCTTAACAGGGTGCATCCCCACCAAACGTGGGACAGGGAACCCTCCTCCCTACCACATCTCCAGCATATGTTTGAGACCGATGGAAACATTTTATGTAGACCCTGTACCAACATGACAAAATCTTATAGCAGGTCTCTTGATGTTTGGAGGCGATAAATGCCCTGTGGGTAAATGGAAGCATCATTCCCAATGTTGACAAAAGGAAGGAAGTGATTGGCAGGGAACAGAAAGTAATAACCTGTACATTGATGATAATGAGTGCCTTGAATTTGTAGAAGACATAACTACCTGCTCAAAAACTGTAAGGGGCCTAGATAAATTATGGTTAGATTTTAATTTGGCATGGAAGTGGGAAATTTGCATAAACTGTAAGGAATTACAAGATGAGAACTATTTCCCTTCAAGAATATCACCAAGCTGTCTTAACTTTCCTTCAGCGCAAAAATGGCAGAAACAGAGAGGGGCCTGTTTGTTCCGCCCAAGAAAACGCTTGGTGAAAGGCCCGGAGGGAAGTCAGGGATGTCAGTGATTGGAACGCAAAGACCTTTACGATCTATGAGATTATACGGGCCCCTAGAGGAATAAAGGACAGCCAGGGTATGCCTAACACAAAATGAGGAGGACATATTGTGTTGGTGGGTGGGAGTCCAGATCCAGGGGATAACCGCCACCGCAGAGGAGCTGAGATCCTCTGCCAGACTAACCCAAAGTTTCCTGTCCCACACTAAAATCAGCGCCAGGTAACGAGCATAGGCCGAAGCCAGGTAGTATAGCCTACAATCTGGTAAGCCTACACCGCAGGCATCCATGGGTCTAACAAGTGTATCATATGCAATCCGTGATCTCTGCGTGGACCAGACAAAAAAATTAAAGCAGCGACGGACCCTTTTCCAAAATAAAGTGGGGATGTGAATAGGAAGCCTCTGAAAAAGATATAAAAATTTCGGCAGAATGGTCATCTTAAGCAGATTTATTCTCCAAACCCATGACATTTTCTTTCTTTCATTGTCACACTCACCGGCCACTTTTTTGGGTACACCTGTCCAACTGTCGTTAACATTTAATTTTAACACCAACACATGGAGGCAACCAGTGATTTAGGCATGTAGACAGGTCAAGCAACTCTGCAGTTCAAACCGGCATCGTATGGGGAAGAAAGGTGATTTGAGTCCCTTAACGTGGCATGGTTGTTGGTGCCAAAGGGCGGTCTGAGTTTTTCAGAAAGTGTCTCCGGGATTTTCACGCAAAACCATCCTAGGGTTTACAGAGAATGGCCCAAAAAAAGAAAAAACACCATGAGGGGCAGCCCTGGGCGGAAATGCCTTGTTGATCCCCAGAGGAAAAGGAATGGCGACGGTTCGAGCTGATAGAAAGCAACGTGCCCAAAATAGCCCCCCGTTTACAACCAAGGTGGCAAAGAGCATCTCAAACGCACAGTAGGGCAACTTTGGGGCAGATGGCTACAGCAGCAGAAGCCCACCCGGGGGCCACTCCTTTCAGTAAGAAAAGGAAAATGAGGCTCCAAATTTTTCCCAACCTCAAAAATTTGGGCAGTACAAGATTGGAAAAACGTTGCCTGGTCTGATGATCTCGATTTCTGCTGCGACATTCGGATGGTAGGGTTCCCCGAATTTGGCGTCAAAAAACATGAAAACAGGATCCCCTTCTGCCTTGTATCAACGGTTCAGGTGGGTGGGGTGTATGGTGGGGGGGGAAAATTTTCTTTGGGACTCTTTGGGCCCTTGGGACCAATTGAGTCATCGTTGCAACACCTTATGGAATCTATGCACGAAGAGTTGAGGCAGTTCAGAAGGCAAAAGGGGGTCCAACCCGTTACTAGCATGGTGTACCTAATAAAGTGGCCGGTGAGTGTAGATCTTTTATTGTTTTATTTAATAATGGAAGAAAATTATCAGAGAAGAGGTTTGACAGATGCGTAGCCCAAGATAAGAAGTGCCAACGTTAGGCCATTAAAATGGGAAATTAGACTGTATGGAGGATTGGTCCTGTGGGGTGATACTAACACCAAGAACCTCGGTGTCATGATTGTGCCAGACACACCCCCGGCTTTTGTCTCAGGGTCTCCGGCCACCGGATGTTTGCGGCGAAAACCATGTTTCTGACATAACCCTTACTTGTATTTCCTAGTGTGAACTTGGACATCCTCCCTGCAATTTCAATGATGATTCCTGGCCAACGCCGTGGTCAGAATCGTCCCAGCAAGCTTGCCTCCTAGTTTGTTTCTCTTCTGTTTATTGACAGCCTTTCTCCTATCTAGGTTCTCTGTACTTCACCTATAACCGTTCATCCATTGGATTCTGGCAGGTAATTATGGGCTGTATACGCTTCCCCTTGCCTGCTATAGGTATTTGCTCCCAGTAGTACGCTGTGTTTTGCCTGCACCTCTTTATTGTTACCTGACCTTTGGCTTTGCTTCTGACATATCCTTCTGCCTCCTTCTCTGTAGTCGTCTCCCGGCTGTTACCTGACCTAAGCTTGTACCTCCGTTTCTCCCATTTTGCCTCACGACTTTGTACCGCCTGCGCCCGCCCACTTACTGAACCTCGGACCGTCCGAGCCACCGCTTTGTGTTCTTTGTTTTTTTCTCTGTCTGCTGCAACTCTGCTCATTGAAGCCATGAGTCCTTCTGGTTGGGTGCCGGCCTGTAAGGAGTCGGGTTCCCCAAAAAGACAGGGGCTGGGACCAATTCAGGGCCTCACTTGTCTGTGTCTTGGTGTGTGTCCCTGACCGGCCCCTTACACTCGGACTTGGAAAAATTAATTTTAAAATTCGACCAATTCCCGAAGCTTCTGATGTCGGCCATTAGGGCCGGGAGAGAAATGTGCGGATTCGGGATGTAGACTAATAAATCATCTGCGAAGCAGAACATATCTACTCGTCACGACCAAAGGAAACTCCAGATATCGGGGTTACATCTGATCGTCGCCATCAAGCTTTCCATTATCAAGACGTACACCCCTGCCTTGTCCCGTTTGAGATGGAAAGAGGGGCAGATAGGGAGCCATTGACCTTAACACATGCCGAAGGCGAGTGATACAACGCTGCAACCTTAGACAGAAAGACTGGGCCTAAACCTATATTGGTGAGGGTTTGATGGAGATAAGACCATGAAATGCAGTCGAATGCCTTCTCTGCATCCAGGGAAAGGACCATAAATGGGATGTTGTGAGAGCAAGCATAATGGATGATGCCTAAAGTCTTGAGCGAGTTATCACGTGCCTCTCTACCCGGAACAAAACCCACCTGATCCAGATGGATAAGCGAGTTCAGGAGTGGATTAAGCCTATTTGCTATCAGTTTGGCATATACTTTTACAAGGAAAACATTTAACAAGGAAATGGGACGATAACTGCTAGAAGTTTGAGAGTTGTTTCCAGGTTTAGGGATGATTGCCACATGAGATATCATTGCCTGATATGGAAAAGGGGTTTCTGTTGTGATAGAATTGAAATCTTCTAGGAGTAGTGGGCAAAGCAAACCCGGAAAGTTTTTAAAAAATGATAGCTGTTAATCTGTCCGGCCCCGGGCTTTTCCCTCCTGGAAGATCATTGATGACAGCTTTCATTTCTATTAAAGAGAAAGGGTCTGAATTTTAGATAATAAGGAAGGGTAGGGAAAAACATTTGGCTGATTGGGAAGGGAAGGGGATGGAAGGTTATACCATTTAGAATAAAAAACATGGAAGGTTTGGGCAATTTCCTCAATACTATGAACCATCGAATTTGAGGTAGTTTTTATAGAGGGAACATTAGACTGCGCCATATGAGAGCAAACGGCTCTAGCTAACATCCATCCACTTTTATTACCATACTCATAAAATGTACTACGACACTTTTGGACATCGCGACCCCATGATGCTTCCAATATACGCTTCACTTCCACGCGTGCATCCTGTAACTCCCAAAGAGTAGTGGGGGAGATGGCACCTTTATGTGCTGTTACCAGGGCAGAGACTTTGGCAACAGCTTTTATAAAAGTGACTGCCCTATCTTTTTTGAGTCTAGATCCGTGTTTAATTAGGACCCCCCTAATCCCGCATTTAAGGGCTTCCCATTGCTTGATTGACGGAGTGGGATCATTTACATGGTGAGCCAGGAATTGGGAAATGGTGTTTTTAATGTCTTCAGTACAAACCGTATCTAGAAGGAGAGATTTGTTTAATCTCCAATTTCAGACTCTCTCTTTCAAAGCTGGAAGTTGAAGGAAGCGTGGTCTGTCCTCAAAATGTTTCCAATTGAGGTAGATACTAACAGCGGAAGAGCCGAATGTTGGACCACAACCTACTCTAAATGGCTGATAGAACCGTGGGGGGAGGGGAGTAGAAGGAATAATCCTTATCAGAAAGGTGCTGAAGACTTTAGGAGTCACAAAGTTGAAGAAACAGAAAGGCCCGCTCTACCATCCCCCATTGCTCAAAATCATGAGAGGGTTGATTTCTCTGAGGAATTGTCCAATGTTGGGCTTAGTGTGATATTAAATTCCCCACATAACAGCACAGTGTCCCCTTGGAACCAGTGGAGAGAAGCTGTCAAACATGCGCGCTTCAAAGTATCTCGACTAGTCCACATTCGGTAGAACATAATATTGTTAACGGCGATTATGAAAAACCTCTGGCCATCCAAATGAGTATAACAAATATAAGGCGTCTAACTTGTTTGCCAGTCCGGGGGTAGTCGTGACAAGCAAATTACTTTGCGGTGTCGCCAGTTTTATGAGATCTGGCGTAATTTATTTTCCGCGAAATTCCGTCTTCGTTCACTTCGCCGAGATTTCTCGGTCAAAAAATAACTTCGTTCCCGCATTACTTATCAGTATCTGAATTCACCTTAGACAAACACGCGCTATTTCCAGGCTAGCACACAGACGCCTGCACGGGTGCTCTGCGTAGCACGTCATCTGCGTGACCATGCTTAAAATACTGACTCAGAGGGAGCCTTGGTTTGGTCATCACAACAAAGTTGTTGTTATTCACGTAAATGACAACCACAAGACTGCCGCCGCTCTTAGAATCGCTTCACTATAAAATTCCCTGGGCACTTAAGGGAAAAAATGAGCATGAGTCAGACAGTGGCCCAAAAAGACACGTGAAGGGCACGGCACAGCCACAGCACACATGAGGGCAGACAGTGCACAATGACACAGTTTAGGGCAGGCAGCACCACAGCAGCAGCTTAGTCAGACAGTTGGCAAAATGACACAGTTGTAGGTCACGGCGCAGCCACAGCAGCACATGAGGCAGGAGTGCACAAGACATTCCGGAGGTGGCAAAAAAAAGGATAGCCAAGGGGTGGGACAATACAAGTTGGGGGGTCACGGGAGCAGCCCCAGCAGACATGAGGGCAGACAGGGGGCCCAAAGACAGAGTGTGATTTACGGGAGAAACCACACAGCACAAGGTCAACATGGCAAAATGACATTCTGAGGGGGTAAAAAACAAAAAGGGGCCCCAAAGTGACACAAGACAGAGAGTGAGGTACCGGGAGGGGCAAAGCAAGAGGTCAGAGATGGCACAATGACACAGTGTGGGGGTCACGCACCACCACGCACACATGAGGGCAGACAGTGGCACAAAGACATTCGGAGTGCAAAAACAGAGTAGGCCACAGAGTGGGACAATGACACAGGTGGAGGCTGGCAGCAGCCACAGCAGCAGCATGAGTCACGGGGCCCAAACTTCTGGAGGGGGCAAAAACGAGTAGGCCCAGAGTGGACAAAACACAGTGTAAGGTCACGGCAGCCCACCAGCAAGCATGAGGCAACAGTGCACAATGACACATTTTATTCCGGCAGCACCACACAGCACAGAGGTCAGCAGTGGCACAATGACAAGTGTGGAGGCACGCAGCACCCAACAGCACATAGGTCAGGGGATGGCACAATGATATTTTGGAGGTGGCAAAAACAGGAAATAGGACAAAAGTGACACAATGACAGTAGAGTGAGAGGACGGCGGCAGGAGCACAGCATGAGGTCAGAGAGTGGCACAATGACACAGTGTGGAGTCACAGCACCAGCCACAGCAGCAGCATGAGGTCAGACAGTGGCACAATGACAGAGTGTGAGGTTGGTGGCAATACCAGTCCCTGGTAAAGATGGTTGGTGGCAGATGGAGAAACTGTCAGCAGATGTGTGGCATCAGGCGGGTGCGGCATCAGAATAGTGGCTAAGGCAGGTAGTTTGAACCCAGACCATTTCTCACAGTTTGGGTGAGGCGTCATGGCTGATGTAGTCTGACGCCTAAGGCATTGGTGTGTGGAAATCCGGCCGCTCCACGCCGGATTCATCTTGACAAAGGTCAGTCGTTCCACATTTCCCGTGGACAAGCGTGTTCTCCTTGGGGTAACGATGGCCCCCACCGCACTGAACACCCGCTCTGATGCCACACTAACTGGCCGGGCAGGACAGCTTCCTCCACTGCAAACTCGGCAAGTTGCGGCCACACATCCAGTTTTGGCTGCCCAGTAGTCCAGCGGATCTCTAACTGGGGTGGCAGAGTGATTCCAAGTAGGCCACCACCTGTTGTTCAGGGTCTGCTCCAGGTCCTGCTGCTGCTGCTGGTGACTACCCTCCTCACAGGCGGGTGAAGGAAGCTGCTCATCAGTGACTCCAGAGTTATTTTGCTGCTGATGGAGCTGGTACTGCTCCGACCCCCCCACCTTCCCCGCAGCCGCGGCAGTAGTAAGTGAGCGCTGAAGAACCCCCCCGGTCAGACCTGTCAGAGGAGGGATGATGCCGCACATAGGCAGCGGTCAACTGACTACGAGGATTTCCCTATAGTATTTGAGTTTGTCCCCCTCTCAATAGCTGGGAAAAAGGCTCCCATTTTGGACCGTAGCGAGGGTCCAATAGGGTGGAGAGCCAGAAGTCATCCCTCTGCCGGATGCTGACTATTCGGCTGTCACTAGCCAGGCAAATCAGCATGCTGCGGGCCATCTACACAAGTGACTCTGAGGGGCTTCCTGCCTCCATCTCCACTGTATACTGCCACGGTGCTTGCGGGTAATCTGCCTCGTCTTCCTCAACTCCCATCACCTCCTCCAGCTGCTCCTGCTCCTCCTCTCTTGTCACCTGGGTAGAAAATCCACTCATTTCACCAGACAATGCTTCTGCTCCAATGTCCTCCTCCTCCTCCATTTCAGTCCCCACCGGACTCATGTGGCCGCGAAATGTAGTCGCCACGTCTCCAGTCCCCTGCCCAGACAGATTTTTCAGCATCTGTTCCAGAATGAAGCAGTGGAATGACGTTATTCATCCCGTAGTCCCTGGCGACTGACAAATAACGTGGCCTCCATCGAATGGCCAACAAACGGCAGGTGTCACGCATGAGCTGCCACTGGCTGACATCAAAGTTACACAGGGAGTACTCCTGTCCGCCTGGATCATCAAAAAATCGAGTTAATGGCCTTTCTCTGTTCATACAGTCGGTCCAACATTGTGCAGGCTGGAATTCCAATGGTGGAAACATCGCATATCAAGTGTGTTGGGGAGGCCGTTCTGCCGCTGCAACTCGAGGAGGGTGTTCCTGGCTTTGTAGAATGTATGAAGTGCATGCACAGTTTCCTGGCCATTTTCAGAATCTCTGAAGATCGGTGGAAGACTTCAGGAACCTTTTCACAGCCAGATTGAACACGTGCGCCATGCAGGCGCATGGACCATCCCTCCTCGTGCAGTGCGGACACCATGTTCCCTCCATTGTCCGTCACCAGGTTCCGATTTGCATTGGCGCGGGGAAAGCCACACATCGATTTCTTTCTGATATCGGAGCATTCCTCCCCCCGGTGACTTGTTCCCACAAACCAGGGGTTTGAACTGCGTGACACCCCGCCCC
>JAODAL010065973.1:0-17973 GCA_025379985.1 Phyllomedusa bahiana
ACTGAACAAAAAACCCCTTTTTTCGGCCTCTGGGGCCACTGCTTATTTTTGGTGTTCTTTTTGGTAGTGAAATGAAGGCGCCCCCAAAGTAGAATATGCAAATAAACGACAATGAATTCAAGAAGCCCAGGAAGCTTTGATGGCTCGTAGACCCACCGGGCCGGGCCACTGCAAAAGGGCCGACAATTTGGGCAGGATCCATCTGAAAAACCCGGGGTCCGAGATGACAAAACCCAAGGAACGGGAGGCGGCCGGGGGGAAGAGACAATTTTAATTTAGTGTAGAGGGTGTTGGCACGTAGCCCTCCAACACCAGGGGGGACATGGGAGCGATGAGCCCCAAAACAGCAGAAAACACCAGAATGTGTCTAGGTAACCACGAAAACACTGTAGAGGAGATCCCGAAGATATCTTTAAAAATTTTGAAACGCTTGGCATTGCAAGCCCAAAGGGGCATGACAGTCCCCAAATTGCCCATCCGTGGTTAAAAGCATCTTCCCCTCCCCCCCCCTCTCTGAGTGGATGAGGTTGTAGGCCCCTGCGGGTAAAATTTGGAAAAAAACTTTGCCCACGAACCCGGGCCCAAACATTCAGTGATCAATGCAAGGGATAGCGTTTTTCACGGGATTTGTTAAGCCATCTTTTTCTGTCAAAAAAAAAACCCCCTGCCCCCCCCGGAGAGGAGGTTTTGCGTATAAACCCTTCTAAAGGTTTTCCGAATGTAGGTCACATGGCCTGCGTTTTCCGGAAACCGACAGGGGTAGACCATCCCCGGGGAGGAGGGTTCCCCGGCAGCAAATCAAATTGGCAGCAAAGGGGCATGGGGCGTAAGGGGTTCGGCCTGCTTCTCTGAAAAGATGTCCCATAACCCCGGGGTTTTCCGGGCAACCTGGCAGAGGCTGAGGATGGTTGGGAAGGAACGGCGCACCGGGCGGGGTTTCCACCAGGCAGGGGTTTCCGGGCATCAGGACCCCCCGTGCAGACCTCGCCATCTTCCAATTAAAACGAGGGGATGGCGCTGCATCCACGGGAAACCCCAACGGGCGCTGAGGGAAAACTAACAGCACGTAGAGGGAGATCTTCCCTTTTGGGAAGACGCCCCGTGGGGGTCACCGGCTTGGTCCTGTACCCGAATGGGTCTTCAAGGAGCCTCCGTACCGAGGATTCACCAATGGCTTCTTCAGTCTAACCCAAAGGGAAACTGAACCGGGATCAAAACCCCGGTACGGCACATTTTTTGCGGGAGGAGCAAGGTTAAGGGGCTAATCCCCTCCAGCGGAGGACACGCCCGGGGGAAACCTGGCTGATGATGAAGTCAGCTTTTAAATCAGCTCAGAGGTGTGTCGCTCAGACCAATAGAGGACCCCGGAAGGGCCCCACCAAACAGCTGCCCGGGGCGGGGTTTGGGCGGCTTCCCTTTAAACTGCTCAGTTTTGGATTAATTTGCCTGGAAAGGTTTTCCCTTTGTGTTTCTCCTGGGTTTTTCCCCTTTTCTTGTTTTTCCTGTTACCCTGAACTCACTTTCTTCCTGACCCTGTTCTTTGTCCTCTGTTTTTGTAACTGCGTTACCCCCTGGTTTTTTTTACCCTTTTCTTGGCTTATTTATTTTCTTGGGTTTTTTTTGATTTGTGGCTTTGGTGTAACCCCTTTCCGTTATCGACCCGGACCCGTTGACCCTTTTACGTTTTCCCCGACGGCCCCGCATGTAGGAGATAAAGGGGCTGCGTCCAGTTTTGGGGGCTTCCCTTTAGGGCAGCAGCCCAAGGGAACAGGGGCAGTGGGGGTGGGTGGCAGGCAGAGCCCACGCACCCCCCTCTGACGTACATTTTTTACAGGGCCCTACATTACGCTCTCCCACGCACCATGGGCCCCATGAATTTCGGTATAGCAAAGCAGGGACTTACCCCTTTGGCCAAGAAACTGGGATTAAAAAGGGGCCAAACACAGGGGACCCCCGTGGGAAACCCCCAGGATGGGAAATTCCCCAAATTTTCCCCCTTTCCCCTTTTTGGAACCCCCCCTTTTCCCTTTTCCTGATAAAATTTTTTAAAATGACAGGGAAAGGGCCCTTTTTTTTCTTTTAAGGGGAAAGGGTGTCCCTTTGTATTTTCGAAATTCGGCCCCGGGACTTCTGAATGAAAAAACAGAGATTGGGGAAATTTTCATGTCCCTACTCCAAGGGGCGCCCCCCGGAGTGGGCATTTTCACTACCCCCAGAGGTACCCGAAATTTTCCCATTTTACAGATTTTTTTGGGCTCCCTTGGGGCTCCTCTTCGAAAGATTTCCCGATAGGAAGGCGGTGGGCTGAGACTCAAATCACCCCCTTTAAAGGGAGGTAAGCGGACAGTAAGAAGTATGCTTCGGGAATTTTCCCCCCGTGCAATTTCCCCAAAAGGGGGGAACGACCCCAGCCCCCCAGGGCCAGTTTTGACTGGGGGTTGGCAGAACAAGGTTTTTAAAGGGCTTGTTGGGGGCTTTTTCCCCACCCCGGGGACCTGGAAGAGGCGATTGCCTTGGCGGTGCGGCTAGACAACGGGTTTTTGGGAGAGACGACGGAACAAAACCCTTTTCCTTTCCCTTTCCCCGCTTAAAAACCTCTTTCCTCCTTCTTTCCCCCCCCCCCGAAACCCGCTTGCGTGACCAAAACCCCCCGGGGGGAAACCAAAGCAGGTAGGGGCCCTTCTGCGGGTTTCGCCAGTGACCGCAGGGCCCCCCGGTCACACCCAGGGGCCCGGCTTTACTGTGGCGGGGGAAGGCCATCACAACCGGGGGGTTTTTCCCAAAAAAAGCCTTTGGCCCCGGGAAAACAACCCGGCCCTAGGTGACTCCGGGGAAGGTCCCCCTAGGGGGCAGGTTAAATTCCCCATTGTGTCAAAGAAAAAATATTGCCCAGAAAAAAAAATTTTGTATTTTCCAGCGTGATTCGGGAGTGCATTTGTGGGCTCTGGGCGGGCCCCCAAATTTTATTGGGTGCTTCATTCCTAGGGGTCGGGGGTTCCTTTTAGGGCTCTTTTCTTCCAATTGTTTTTTGGGAAAAGTGGGGATTGACAGATTCCCGCTTTATTTGGACTTTGCTGAGGTGTTTTCCAAAACCCGTCTGAGAAGTTACCCCCCCATAAAATCATATGAAATGTGCAATCCCAATTATTGCCAGGGGGGAAATTTCCCCAAAAGGCAGGATTTATAATCTTTCGGGGGCCTGGAGGAACTGCCAAGAAGCAATACATTGCAAGGGGAGCAAACAGAAGGGGCACAAAACTCCCTTCCGTTTTCCCCCCAAGGGGCAGGGGTTTTCTTTTTTTAAGGGAAAAAAGAGGGGAAATCCCCACCCATGCAATAATTTTCGGGAGCTTTAAAAAAAAAATGGTGAGGAAACCCCAAAACCCTTTCCTTTTATTCCCCAAACCGTTTAACCAAGTTTTAGGGGCTAATTTGGTTTTTTTTAAGTTAGAAACCTAAGGGGGGGCCCAAAATCTGAACCGTAACAAGGAGGGAATGAGTGGAAAAACCGCATTTTTAAAACCCCCGGGGGGCCATTTTTTAATATCTGGTTATCCCTTGGGGGGGAGTGAAATGCTCCCGGGGGCTTTCCCCGAACCGGAAACAACCCTTTTTTCGTGAATTGTTTGGGCGTTTTTATGGTCCCCAAACGATGCATTTTAATTTATTCACAAAACTGGGGATTTACAAAGTTTAAAAATGTGCGACCCAAAACTTTCAAATTTTGAGGTGCAAAATTTGTTTTTTCAAATCGAGAAGTGTTTTTTTTGGGTCCGGGGGGTTCCTTTCCTGGGAAACATCCCGACTCCCAAACCCCTTTTTTGTATGGAACCCGATAAGAATTTAGGCTATCCTCGGGCTGGGGCCCCCCGCCTCCCTGAAGGCCTTGCAGTTTGGTTTCCCGGTTTGCCCAAAAAATTTCGAAAAAGAATTCCCAATTTTTCGGTTTTTTGTTCCGGGCCATTGACTGACAAGACAAAAAAACGGGTGAAGTTTCAGTAAATTGGGGAACCCTTTATGCCATAAAAGGGGAAATTTTTGAAACTTTGGGGAGGCTTTGTTTCAGCTCCGGGATTGAAATTTAAGCAGATCCAGAAAAACCCCTTTTTCCGCGAGGTTTATGCTTCTTTAGTTCGGGGTAGGGGGGAGTCCTCTCTCAGGGGGCGGGCCCCCATGACTAATCCCGTCCTTACGCCTTTTTTTTCCCGTTTAAAATTTTCCCTTTGACAGAAAGGAATTTGACGTTGGGGAAACCGGGAGATCTTGGCATTAAATGGGCCCCGAGGAAGGCGCCACTTCCCTCAAGGGTTTCCCCCAAACCAAAATCCGGTTCTAATAGATCATAAAAACCTGACCTTTCTAGAGAAAAGCTAAAAAGGGTGAACCCCCCGCCAGGCCCCGTTTGGGCTTTTTATTTTTTTAAAACCCCGTTTAATTTTTTCCCCCACTTACAGACCAGGATCTAAAAAAGGGTTAAAACTGACGCTTTTTCTAGAAATTTCTGTGCCATCACTACCTCGGGAGGAATTTCCCGTAATCCATTTTTCCAAAGGGGAAAGATTTTCTCCCGGGCCCTGTCCCCCCCGATTTAGGCACTGAGATTAAAAACACACCAGGACATGAGAAACCGGGTAATTTTCCTTCTTCCCAAAGTCTTTTTCCCCACTCAGTTTTTGCTTAAATTTTGTTTTTAAAGGGAAATACATGAATTTTGTATTATCTGGGCATCCCGGGGTGCGGCCCCAAAGAGGGCCCCCTCTCCAACTACTTGGGCCGTCTAAATATCGTGAAAGGGGGCCTATGTGGCAGCTTTTAACATTTGGGCTCGGGCAAAGGGTTTTCAGAACCCCTCCCCCTGGGAACTTTGTCCTCTTCCCCTACCCGACATCAATTGACCATATTTTTTAAAGGGTTTTTTTGACCGACCTGCCCATTTTCTGAAGGGGAAAAACGGCCTTTGGGTGGGGTGGGGTCGCTTTACAAAATGTGGGCCCTTTGTTCACTCAGGGGTTTTCCGCGTCCAAAAAGCTCGCTGAGTTGTTTTTCAAACATAATTTTGGGAAAATGCCAATTGGGTTTTTCCGAGAATACGTTTCGGCAAGGGGTTCAATTTTTTTTCTCGCTTTTTTTTGATCCCCTGTAAGGCTCTGGGATTACCCAAAACCTTCCCTCGGGGGGTTTCACCCCGAACTAAAGGGCAGAAAGGAGGGATGAACCAAACATTACACCAAAAACCCTTTTTTGTTTTTTTTCTGACAGCAAGCAGATTGGGGAAATACTTACCATTATGGGAAATTTTCTATTAAAAAATCGGTTAACAGTTCGTCAGGGGTTTCGCCATTCTTTTGTTAAATTTCGATTTTTATCCCCAAAAATGCAAACTTTTTCCAATGCCCAAATTTTAAACCCAAAATTTAGGTTTGGGTGTTAACGTTTAAGGAAACTTTTTACCCGTCCCGGGCCAAAATTTTGAAGAACTTGCTCAACGCCAGAGCATCCCCAAAAAAGGAAGGGGTACAGGAGGGCGTCTCCTGCTCCCCGTGTTTTTCTGTGGGAAAATAAGGTTTGGGGGGGGCTACCCGAAAAAAACTCTTAAAAGGGGGCCCTTTCCGTTTAAAAAAGCCCCATGTTTTTTGTGGTCTTATGTTTTTACAAGAAGTAGGTTTAAACCCCGGGGGCATACCGCTGAAGTTAAAACCCCCCTTTCCTCCCCCGAACCCTAATGTCCTTTTTATCAATCATTTTTAAAGAGGAAAATCCCGGCTTTTTAAATTTACCCTTTCCCCCCCCCCCCTCCTCCTGAAAAAAGTTTAGGGTTAAATGGAATACGATGTCGCTCGTAACTTTGGGCTTTTCCCCCAAAAGTCAGAGATCCCTGCAAAAACTGGTCCCCCTTGGGAAGGGTTTTTGGCCGGAGGAGAGGTTTGGGTTCCGGGCCCGATTCGTTCAAAGCCGAATCCTGATCCCGGGGAAATTCCCCACCCCACCCGGAAAAAACCCCACCAGGGAAAAGGGGGCCAGTGGCCCCTCCCAAAAGGGGGGGGAAATGTCATGGCACATTTTGTTGCCGTGGAGGGCAAAGGGCTACAGGGGTTTAAACCCCCCATCGAAGGGCACCCCAGGGGAGAAGCCTGGCTGATAGGGGGGTGAAAGCTCAGCTTCAAAACACTCAGGGGGGCGTGTCGCTCATACCCAAAAAGAGGGGGGCCCCGGAGGCCCCCACCAATCAGCTCGGGGCGGTGTTTCGTTACCCTTTTGGTTTCCTTTCCCGGTTTTCCCCTTTTTCCTGTTTGCTCTTTTACCCTGACCTCGGCTTGCTTCCTGACCTTGTTCCGTCCTCTTGATTCGTACTGCGTTACCTCCTGGTTTTGACCCTTGGCTTGGCTTACGTTATTCTCTTGGTTTTCCGATTTGTGGCTTTGGTGTACCCTTACCGTTATCGACCCGGACTGATGACTTCGCGTTTCATTGACGGCCCTGCACGTAGTAGAGTAGAGACTGTCGTCCAGTTAGGGTCTGCCATTGAGGGCAGCACGTCAAGTAGGCAGGGACAGTGGGCTGGGTGGCAGTCAGGGCCCACTGCACCTCCTCTGACGTGACACGGCGTGGATAAAATTCCCGGCGGAACCGGAGTCCAGGAACGCAGGAGCCTGGAATACAAGTCCCGAGTCAGTCCTGATCTCTACCGGCATAGTCAGGCGTGGAGAGGAAGAGTTCTCACCTAGGGATGCCTACCAAACATGGCCTAGGTGCGGGCGTTTCCCGGACGTTGGGGGCGAAGCGGACAGCTCCTCCGAAAATGATCCGGACTGGCGCAGTACAGGCACAGCTTTTCTGCACGCCGACGGGATAACTCTTGTTCAGAGATGCGAGCCTGATCCACCTGCATGGGCTCTTCCCCAGATGGTAAAGGAAGCGGTAGTGGAGGTCTCTGGAACACCGGAGCCAGGCGTGGCAGACGACAGGGTCGCGCCAGGTCACGATCTTGGCGCAGCTCTTCTTGCCTCTCTGCGAAGCGCACGTCTATGTGGGTGGCCAGGTGGATTAATTTGCTTAAAGAGGATGGCAAATCTCTTGCTGCAAGGGTGTCCCTAACCCTGCTGGAAAGGACCTTCTTAAAGGTGGCGCACAGTGCGGCGTTATTCCAGGACAGCTCTGATGCCAGGGTGCGAAACTGTACAGCGTAATCTCCGACCGAGGTGTCGCCCTGGCGCAGGTTTTAAAGAGTGCCGTTTTTCTGCAGATGATCCCCGTGCGGGCCCCTCGAAGAACTGGGGAAATTCTGGGAAGGCGGGCGGCCCGTAGCACGGATCGCCCCCTGTCCCAGAGGGGTTACCCCAGGCCAGGGCCTTCCCCAAAACAGGGTGACCACAAACGCCCCCTTTGGAACGTTCAGACAGGAATTGTCCCCCAAACTCGAGTGCATGGTGCATGGGTGAGGAACCCCCTGCAGGTTTTTGGGGTTCCGTAAAATTTTGGGCGGGCACGACAAACAAAGTTGGGCCCCAAGGGAGTCAGGGGCTTGGAAAAAGCGGGAGGCGGCCCCGGAGGAGGTGGGGGCCCTTTTGAGGTTTTTTAAACGAGCTGCGCATCATAGGGTCAACTGCCCAGTGTTGTGCTGCTGGACCAGTTGTTGAGACTGCGGGGCCCCCCACACGAGAGAGGTCCCCACCGGGGCAGGGGTACCTTGGGGGGATCCATGGCCGGTCTTACGTAACTCCCGGACGTAGAAGTGGATCCACTGGACCCCCCGCAAGCGATGGTGTAAGCCCCGCCAGGGGCGGAACTAAGTAGGCCCCGGTTTTCACCAGAGCCGCTGCAAAGGGGGGTGGATTGCTGGGGGGAGTCTACCAGTCGCTACCCCTGACGTGACTTTTTTGGGAGGCACCGGGGTGTTGCGTGGTACAAAATCGAAGAAGGCTCGATCGGGGCAGGCAGAAGGTCAGGGGGCGGCAGAATTCGGGGTCAGGAGAGGGAAAGAAAAAATGACGTCACGGTAGATCAGAAATAGAAAACGGGGAAGTTTCTCAATAGGAAAGGGCATAAAGATCCGGCAGGGGGGGGGCGGAAGCCCCCGGTAATATAGAGGCATGCCCGGCAATTAGCCAATTACCGGGGTGCATGGCCCTTTACTTTCACAGAGCCGGGGGCGGAGGCTGCAAGCAGGGGAGCGCGGCAGGTGAGTCTGATGGCAGGGGGACAGTGCGCCCGTCGCCCGACACCCGGGTACGGGGCATCTCCTGGTAGCGGGGGCAGAGGCGGCCGCGGCGGCGCCTGTAGCCCATTAGGGCGCGACGCCGTTCGCTTACAATACTTTAACAGATTATTCCATTTAGAAATTTTCAGTCCCCTACTTGGGCGAACAAACTTCATAAGAGAGCTCCAAAATAAAACTTTTTTATATATTATAAAAAAAAAAAAATAGTAAAAAAAGAAAAGCTTAAAAGTCCAAATTCAGTATCTTGGGTAAGAAGTCCTTTTTTGCTTCTGTGTGTGATAAGGGATGCTTTCAATTTTTTTTTTTTTTATTGGAGATGACGATCTAGATTTCCCCAGCTTTTTCCAATCTGGGGTTTCTATTTCCCAGAACTGGGGATTTAAAAATTTTTCTGAAAAAATATAAAAACCTTTATATGCAGTTATTTTTCCATGGCCCTTTCTTAAAAACAAAACCTTTTGGAAACCCCTAGGGGGGCTCCCAAAAACCCTCCCTCCTTAGCAGCTGTCTTTGCTAATGATAAAGCAAGGTTATTCATTTCTCCCTTGAACAAACCCTTTTTTGAAGGCCTCAAACCTTGATAAAACCAAAAAGGAGCCCTCCTTTTTTTAAATAGGTTCCAAAAATTTTTAACTTAAAACCCCTTCCCCCGACATTTGCCTTTAACCCTATGGGGGCCAACCCCTCGGGGTAGGGGTTCCCGAAAATTTCCCTTTATGAGTACGCCCGGGAAATTTTTGGGGCCCCCAAAAAAGCGGAAGCGGGGGAAGATCGCGGAATGAAAACAGGGGGAAATTTTAAAACCGCGGGCCCTCATCCCCGCTTTCCCCACGGGCCGGTTTTGCCCCTCCGGGCCCGGGGGATTAACCCCCCCGTTTCCCGCGACATCGTAGCCCGGGGACACGCGGTGCGGGCGGCAGGATTTGAGCTCCTGCCCCCGTGATCTCGGCGCAGTAATGGCGCGGGGCCCCGAAACCCGGGGTCCCCTCCCCGACAGCCCGGGCTGAATGCAGCATCCGGGTTGTTTTGGTGAGCCCCATCCCACAATCCCAAAATTGGGGCAGGTGACAAAAAATTTTGCCATGGTGACCAGGATACAGCTTAAGCGAAATGTTTGGATTTCCAAATTCTTAAAATGAATGACGATCGTTCATGTTTTTCCCCCCCCTGGGGGAAAGGTAAAAAAGGATGAAAAAGAAAAAAAAAAAATGAAAAAAAAAGTAAAACCAAACCCCCAAAAAATAAAATAAAAACCCGTAAAACCCGCCCTTTTCCCCTTTACAAAGGGCCAAAATCGCCCTAAAAAAGACCCAAAAAAAAAATTTTAAAAAGCCCCATTTTGGTATGGGCCGGGGTGCGTAGCGCCCCACCCTTAAAAATTGTCATGTTAATTAACCCGTACGGTAAAACCTTTAAAAAAACCCCCCAAAAAAAAACAGCACAGAATTGCGATTTTTTTTCCTTTCCCGCGGGCCATAAAAGGGAGTAAAAAGAAAATCAAAAATTTCCTACCCAAACTTTAAAAAGGATCCAAATTAAAAAGGTCAGTTCATCCCGAAAAAAAAAAGTCCTTACACAGCCTGTTTTAGGGAAAAATTTAAAAAAGTTCGGGCTATTAAAAATTAGCGAGCTTAAATTTTGGGTTTTACAAAATAAAAACACTTTTTTTTCAAAAAAATTGGGGTTTTCCCAAATAAAAAAATACAAAAATTGGTATCACCGAAAATCGCCCAAAAACCCACAGGGGAAAACAAAAATTGTCACGGATACTGCACGGTAACCCGCTTTTAAAAATAAAAATAAAAAAAAAACTGCTGGGAATTGCAGTATTTTCTTCAACCTCCTTCCAAAAAAAGGGATTTTAAAAATTACGCGTTCATCAAAGTCTTGTCCCCCCAAAAATATTACCAATAAAAACGCCCAATCACCCCGCAAAAAAAAAGTCCCAAACAGCTCCAAAAACCCAAAAAAAATAAAAAAAGTTAATGGCCCCCTCAGATGCGGTGTTTTGCAAAAACGGTTTTCCCTTTTTAAAAATAAATGTGTTTTTATTGTGTAAAAGCAGTAAAACATTAAACAAAAAATACAAATGTGGTATGCTGTAATCGTATCAACCTGTGGGGTTAAAAACTAGCATGTCATTTATACGGCACAGTGCCCGGGGAAAAAATTTTAAAAAATAAAAAAACCTACCAGGATTCCCGGGTTTTTTTTTACAAAATGCTTCACAAAAACCCTTAAAAAAAAAGTGTTTCAAAGCTTTCATATGCCCCCTTAAAGGGTATCAATAAAAAAAATAAACTCATCTGGGTAAAAAAAAAAGGGCCCAAAAGAAAGCTCCATATGAAAAAAAATTTAAAAAAGTAGGGGCTGTCAGAATACGACAACTTAAAAAGCAATTTTTTATAAAAAGTTTAAAGCTTTTTATTGTGTAAAAGAAATTTAAAAACAAAAAAAAACTACTAAAATTTATATAAAATTTGAAATTTGTACCGACCTCCATAGTAAAGTTACCCCCCTTCTTTTAATCCCTTTTTTTGGCGAATCGAAAAAAATGAACCCCCAAAACAATGGGGGAAAACTGCGTTTTACCCCCCTCCTTTTTCCATAAAACCCAATGCTAAAAAACAAACTAGGGGAAAAACCTGTGGCCCCAAAAATTGCAAAAATACCCCCTTTTGGTGAAAACCCCCTGAGGGGTTGAATCCAAAATGGAGAAAATTTCTGGGAAGGGTTTTACCTTTTTTATTTATTTTTGGGGGTTTTGGAGTTTGCGACAGGGGCCCCACCAAATCTTTCCCGCCAAAAGCCAAATAGCACTCCCTCCCTTGTACCCCCTGATGCCCCCAAACACATTTTTTACACCCCCATGTGGGGTTTATTGCCGAATTTGGGAAAAGAAATTGCGTAAACAAATTTTTTGGGGCCCTTTTTTTCCAGGATTCCTAAAAAAATGAAACATTTTCAGCTAAAATTGTCGATTTTTGGAAAAAAAATATATTTTTTTTATTTTCAGACCCGGAACGTTTAAAAAATTTTGTGAAACCCTGTGGGGTAGATATACTAACAAACATCCTGGATATTTTCCCCCCGGTAAGGGGTGTATTTTTCCCAAAATGGGGTTTTTTTAAAGGGGTATTTTTTACTTTTTTGGAACCTTGGGTTTGCCCGCAAACCTGAAAGGGCCCCCCAAAAATAAAATTGTAAAAAAAAATTGAGGCCCCAGAGCCCCAAAGGGGGCCCCCCTTTATTCTGGGGTTTGGTGGTTGACCAAAAAATTTGCACGGGGGCCAAACATAGGGGGTATCTCTGAAAACGGAAAGAATCGGGGGAAAATCAATTTTAATTTGCATTTCCCCCTATCACTTTTAACCGAAATTTTGTCAAAAAATGCTTAAATATTGAAAATCCCCCAAAAAAAGTGAAATTTTGAAATTTCACTTCCATTTTGTTTAAATTTCTGTGAAACACCAAATTTGGGTTTTAAATTTAAACTTTCAAAAATGCTGTTTTGAATACTTTGGGGGGTTTGTATTTTTCTTAGATGAGGCCCATTTATGGGGGGTTCAAAATACGGTCAATCAAAGTCACTTTTAAAAACTGGACTTGGTCCCTTTTAAAATATGTTTTTGGGCAAATTTTTTTGGAAAAATTTAAAAAATTCCACAAATTTTTAAAAGGGCCCCCTAATGTCGTAAAAAAAAAAAAGACTTTTAAAAAATTTTTAGGGCCAAACTACAGAGACATATGGGTAGATGTTAGTTATAAAATTTTTTGAGTGGAAAAAAATATCTTTCTTACATGCAAAAAAATTTTTGAATTTTTAAAATTTGGGTTTTAAAATTTTTAAATTTTTTCACCAAAATTTGATATTTTTCACAAAAAAAAACAATCATTTTTTGGACCAAAATTTTCTTTTTTTTTAAAACACAATGTGTCACGGCAAAAAATCTCTGAATCACTGGATAGGTTTTAAATGTTTTAAAAAAATTAATTTTTCACATAAAGGGACACATGACAGATTTCAAAAATTTGGGCTCTGGGCAGAGAGGGCAAAACTGGCTCCGGCGGTAAGGGGTTAATAAACCTTGGGAAGCACTAAAGGGTTTTCCGGTAATTGGGTTTTGATCCATTGGAAAAAATTGAGCGGTTTGCATGGTCAAAAAAAATTTACCCCATAACACTGTCACTGTAATATTGATGGGGGCCCAAATCATTAAAATTTTTTCCAAAATTAAAAAGCTATTAAATGCCAACCTTGCATTTGAGCTGAATGTACCTTTCATGGGGCACATTGCTATCACTGCAAAATCCTGATAAAGGCCCTTTCCTTGTTAAAGATAAAAAAAAACCATCAAAAAAATAATGTTTAAACCAGGCACCCGAGGGATCAGAAAAAGGGGGAAAAAAGGAGAGTAACAAAGGGTAGGGGGGCATTTCATGCGGGTTTTCCTTGGATAAAAGGCGGGGAACAAATCGTCTTTTTTGGAAGGGATGCCCCAAATCCCCGCTGCATCAACATTAAAGTCCAAAGGGGAAAAAATCTTGGTAAGGAAACCCCGTTTTTTGTTTTTCTAAAAACAATTCCCAAAAGGGGGGTGTGGGCTGTTGGAAAGGGAACCCTGTGTCCCGTAATGTACGTAAAATTTCTGCAGAGCCCAGGGAAAATCGCCAGTTTTAAAAATCTTTTTTAAAGCAGGGGTACTTGACTTTACAGGGGTTAGAACTTGGATCCATAGGCAAAAAGGGCGCAATCGTCCATGATTTCCGGCAAACACAGCGACAAGGCTTCATCTGAAACAGCTACTTCTAGGTTAAAAGTTTTGATGGGTTTTGGGTGTTAATTTGTGCTGTGGGCTGTATGGAAAAAGCCTTTTTTTCGATGACTTACAGGCAAGCCCCGGGAAAAGAGTTTCTGTCCCTTCTTTGCCCGATTCTTTATCCTTTACCTTTCCCTTTTTTGGGGAAAAATTGTACAACGGGGCGGGCAATGTCTGCAAAATGAGGAATGAAGTTTCCCCTTTGGGATTGGGGCTAATCCCCGAAAGGACCGGGGAGGGGCCGTCTTTGGGCCCCCGAAAGCTTCAGGCCTTTTTATAATGTCCACTTTATCGGTAAAAGGGATTTTACCATCAGGTGTGATATGGGAAAACCCAGGGAAAAACAGTGACGTTTTGGCATTAACTGGGCATTTTTTTGGAAATTTTTCCTTTAAATCCAAACTTTTCCCAGTAATTCCAAAAAATTCTCTGAAGCAAAGTCAAAATTTTCTTTTCAGGGCTCTGTGGCCCAAAAAGGAAAAATCATCCACAAAAATTTTCAGAATGCTTTTTGGGTTTTGGGAAAATTTGGCAAACATGGCCCCCCCATCTTCTTATGGAATATTTTTTGGTGCTTGTGGAGCCCTTTGTGGGGGGGCGTTTTTCCCTGTCAAGCGGCCTTTTCCCCTTTTGGGAAAGAAGCTTGTATTGAGATTTTTTCCCGCAACAGCGATGCTCCAAAATCCATTTGCTTTTGTCGAAGTGCTGGGAAAATCTTCGCTTTGGGAGGAATTTCGGGGAAAAGAGGGTAGGGGGGTTTTTCTTGACAACTGGGCACAGGCTGGGGGGAACAGGAAAAATCAAAATTACGATTTCCAGGCACAAACGATATGAAACCATCTGGTTTCCTGATGGATATAAAAACCCGGAAATTTGTTTTGGGAAATTCCCCCCCTCAATATTCCCTTTCTCTAAAAAATGACTTAAATTTTTTGCGTTTTATAAGGCTCACTGGGCTTTTTGGAAAGGGGTTTCTGCTTTTGAGGTTTATTTGGGGTCTCCCTGAAATAATTCTTCACCTTCCATTTTTCCCAAAAGGGCCTGCTTTTGCTTACAAACCCTATTTATACTCCTGTATTAACTTTTGGGGAAACCCTTTGGGATCATCTTTTAAAGGGAAAATTTCATACATCTCCTGTTTTTTGATTGCTTTTCACCGCAGGGGAAAAAGAGAATTTAAAACAATTTCCCCTCCTTTTTTATGGAACAAAATTCCCTCATTTGAATAGTCAACAAAACCAGCCCTTTTTTCCCCTTGTTTTTTTTTTTCCCCAAAAAATTCCCATCCAAAAATTTGAGCCCGAGTCCCGGTAAATTCACAGATATGCCCCTTTAAGTCAAATTCCTTATTTTCTATTTTTAATATAGGGCCCTTTTTTTGTTTCTTTGCCCCCCGCATGAACCCCTAAAATGCTTGGAGGGTTTTGCTTCCGCCCTGTAAAAAAAACCCGGGGGTTTTTTAGGTTGAGGTGGGGGGGGGGGGGGGGGGTGTAAAAATTGAAAAAAGAGGCTTCCCGTATCAATCAAATCGGCCCGTGGTGGGCCCTTTCCACTGGGGCAAAAAATTATTTGGTCCAATTGCACCCCTCTTCTTTAAACCCCCACAACCGGAGTGACAAAGGCAAAAGTTTTCCCAGGCCCAGCTTGTTGGATGGGAATTGGTTTTAAAGAGACTTTGGGGAGCAATTTTTTAACATTAGATTTTTGTAATAGGGCCCGCCGACGAATTGCTTTCAAAAATTTTTTGGGTTTCCCTCAAAGCAATTGCCCCAATTTTTTTGTTGCAATCTTTGACTATTTATCAAACTGGGGTGCAGGGGGTTTTTTCTTTTCCCGAAAAGGACAATATTTTTTTTAAAAAGAACCCCCCCTGTCCAAAAACAAAAAGCATTTGAAGGCTTTTTTTTCCTTTTCCCAGGGTCCCTTTTTGATAAAGGGAAAGGGGTTTTTTAACTGTATTTTGAACAGGCCCTTCTAACGGGTGCTTACTTTCCCCCTCTTTAAATCTTTTCCTGTTCCTTCAAAAATTGCCCTTTACCCTTTTAAAGCAATTAAAATTTTTTTGTGGGAAAAGAGTGCACTCCACAGATAAACCAACCAAACCCGCGTTTGTTTTTGGGAATGTCCTGTTGATTTTAAAGCATGTTTATATTTGTCAATTTGCTTTTGGAACCCCGGGCACCATCTTGGTAACGGGTTTAAATTTTTAAAGCCCCAAATTTAAACGACAGCCAAAAAACCCCTTTGGGCAAAACCCCCTTTTTCTTTTGTTTTACAATTTTTTCCAAAAAAATACTGTGTTTATCTTTTCCCTAATATCCCCGGGTTTTTTCGGGGCTTTTTAAAAAAAAACCAAGCTTTGTTTAAATTCGGGGTTCTGTAAACACTGAAGGGGGGGACTTTCCCTTAAGCATTATCCAAAGGGGCCACAAAAATATCCCAAAAACATCATTTTTTGGGTTTTAAAAAATTGGGGATTTGGGGAATTTTTCAAAATTGAGCAATTTTCCCTCATTAAAATTCAACCGGAACTCACGAAACTAAAAATTGGAACCCCCAATTCCCTAAAACCCAAAACCTGTATTTCTGTGTTAAAACAAAGATTTGCACACTGTGGTTTCAGGGGAAAAAAGTCAGACCCATAGAATCAACCTTTTCCTTTCTGTGGTAAAACGGTGCCATTTTAACATTATAATCAAAAAAATCACACCCTAAATTTTCCTCTACATTATTCCAACCCCAAAATTTTTTAGTAAAGGACATTAAATCAAAACAACAACAAGCACCCTGTCTGGGCCCAAATGATGCTTCAAATCTTCCCTTTTGGGGCCAAATGAAGAAATTTCAACAAGGGGTTTATAACAAAAAGTTGCCCAAAACCTAAATTTAAAAGCCCGTTCATCCTTTAATTTTTCAACTAATCTCTCATTTTCCATGCATAGTTCCAATTTGGGTTTCCCCTAAAATTTTCTGATTTACCAAGACCTTAAAATGTAGCATTTTGAGAAAAAGGGGTATGCTTCTTAATGCCTCCTTCGGGATAAACACCACCTTTAGACGCTCAGCAAACCAAAATGCAGCAAAAACAAGGGCCCGAATTAAATTTAAATTTTGGACAATTTCTTCTCACTAAATCATCACAATTTTCCCCTAACTCTGGGCCTCACAACCACGGTTTATGGGGAATTTTTTCATTACTTTGATAATTGCATCAAATATTTTAACCCTTGGGCAAGTTTCTTTTTTAAAACCCTTTCATTGTAAAAAATTTACAGTAAAACAATTTTCAAATTAAAAAAACCCCCAAAACTGATCTATTCACAAGGCACTGTAGAAAACAACTAACAAAACCAAAATTACCAACCAAAATACTAACCCAAAAGATTCTGGAAAAAATATTTAAAATACACAGTTAAATTTATATACTTACCAGCCCCAAAACCTATTCCCCCCCCTACCTGAACTCGCCAAATTGTAAAAAAATATTAATTATTTTTTAACAATATTTTAAAATTTTAAGAATATTAAATATTGAACAAAAAACAAAAACCCCAAACCCGATTTTTCAGAGGACGGTAGCCCAAAGAAAGAGATATAACGACAAATGTTTAAGAAAAAATTATATTTTATCAGAATGAAATGGGGTAACCCAAAGGGGTAAAATATATTTAAAAATAATAAACCCAAAAAAATGGTTACAAAACCAATAAGGATAACAAGGGAAAAAATATCAAACCAAAGCATAAACAACACCTATATAACTACCCCCTGTGAAAACAACACAAAAACAAAAGAAAAAATAAGCAAAACAATACAAAAACCCAAAAAACCAAAAACCCAAAAATACCTAAAATGGAGAGTTAAGCAAAAATAATTTTACCATATCTGGCCCAAATTTTTCCCCCGGTCTACTACACAAGACCTTTTCAATGGACTTCATTCCCCCTCCCGGGCTTGGGCCCCAGAAGCCTCACTCCCCCAAAGGGCCCCCCTTTTCTTTCCTCCTCTCCTGTTTGTCCTCTCTCTTTCCAGGTTGGGGTTTATATACCATTTTTTTGGGCTCAAAAGGTTTTTTCATAGACACAAACTAATATCTGTTTGAGATCTGCTGAATCATGTTTGTCCCCCCCAAAAGTAATTTAAAAAAACTCCCGGGGACGTCAGTTGACTCTTCGTATCCGTAGAAAAAATTTTGGGAAAATATAATTTTTTTTGACCCCAAACTGCCCGCTATAAAATAAAATTTGATCAGGGCCCATCTTTTATCTGTCACACACAAAGAAGTCAACAAACAAATGGGCCCTTTTTTTGTCTGATAGGTTTTTTAAAAGATTTCCCTTTTTATATGTAGAGAGGGAAACCCAAAGGGGATTTTTCTTTATTTCATAGTAATTAGGCACACGGTTTTTTTTCAGGTTTTAAAAATTTTTCCTTTGAGTAAGGGCTCAATCTAAATAGAAAAATTTCCCATTTGAAATGCAGATACTCAGATTAAAAAAATTGTGTGCATGCTTTAAGTTTTTTTTCCCAAACCCAGCCACCATCTTTTAACCTTTTACTATTACATTACAGTGGGAAAAATTTTAAAAATAACATATTTTTTTAAAAATTCACATTTACAGATTATTCACAAATTTTTTGCTATCTTACAAAAGTAATACAATGCATTTGGGTGTACAAAGATGGGGGTTTTTCACTTTCCTTTCTTGGCAGGGGGTGGTAAAGCAGAAAAAAATTTTGGGGGCGGGTGGGAAACCCGCAATTTTTTCGTGCGTGCCCCGACCAAACTTTGCGTGGCATTTTAAAAAGGTTTAAAAACCATCCCCTGCTGTTTAAACGGGGGGGGTGTTAGCTGGGAATTAAGGGAGCTAACACCCGCCCGGGTTTTTTTGCGGAAACGCGGTGGGGATTCCCCAATACAAGGCTTTCCCTTTC
>JAODAL010065974.1:0-17972 GCA_025379985.1 Phyllomedusa bahiana
CAATAAAAAAACCCCAAATTTCGGGGGGAAAATTTACCTTGCCCCCCACCCCATTTTCCCTAACTAGCTAAGGTGAAATCGACAGCTTCAGCCTGAAACTGTCAGATTGGGAAGGTTCATGGATACTTGTCCCTTCCCACCCTAAAAATACAAGCCCGCAGCCACCCAAGAAGCGGATCATCTAATGTGATGGTTTGCTTCTGATGGTAACCGACTCCTCCCAGTACCCCTGCCGCGTTGGGTGCTGGGGTGATATTGACACGGGGTTAGTGTCAGCTTTGGGATGCCAAAAACCACCACTGGCTGACAACAAGTCCAAGCCATAGTAATGGAAAGGCGTCTGTCAGATCCTCCAATACTATCACTGGAATTGTATTGGGAAAAATAGTCACAAAATTTTTTTTTTATTTCATTAAACGCTCCCTGACACCTGCGCTCTTCATTTATAAATCAATAAATAGATCCAAGGTCGATCCGACGTAGTCCACCGAGTCTGAAGTAGTCCAAGTGGGAACCTGTAAATAATCAAATATTACACAAATACACTTACATCGTCCGATAGCCTATCCAGCATTCAGGAAAAGCTGTTTTGGAGCAGGGAAAAGGGGTAAGCCATTTTTCCCTGGCACGGGGTTATTCTTTTCCCGAAAGCAGGAAAGCAGTGTGGGAAGGAGGCCACCCAGTTTCCCCCTGGCACCGGTTATTCTATTCTGCATGCAGGAAAGCTATGTGGAGCATGGAGGTCACCCAGCTTCCCTGGCACCGAAAAATTCTTTTTGCTTGCGGGAAAGTTTGTTGGGGGAGGGGTCCCCCCAAATTTTTCCCTGGACCCCGGATATTCTATTCTGCATGCAGGAAAGCGGGGTTTGTTTCCCCTAATCTCGCACTTTTTTGTTTTCCAGTTTTTTTATCTTTTGGAAAGCTCGATGCCCCCTTTGGGGGGCACTCGATAGCCAAACCAGCATCCGGGGCATTAAAAGGGGTGTCCCATCCCCTCAGGTGGCGCACAGTTTTCCAATTTTAGATAGATCGTGGCATCTATGGTGTGTGGGTATCACCCAGCTTTTCTAGGATAGGAAAACTATGTGCCCCATTACCCCCACCACCACCTTTTTCCCCCCCACCTCTACCTGGAGTTTGATGTGTCCCGACACCACTCCGTCTACAGAGATCTCTATAGTCACTGCCACCAATGACAGCTGCAGCCACAGGTCCCATACGTTTGGTGAGATTGAAGCGGAAAAATTGAGCGCCGGGGTGCGTGGGCGGGGCTTGAAAAGGCGGGGGTGGCCCCCCCAAAAACGGGCGTCAGGGGCCCCCTTTTCCCTAGTCCCTGTTTTAGTCATCCCCCTCACAGTCCCTGTATGAGGTTATCGCTCACAATCTTATGTATGAGGTCATCGCTCACAGTCCCTTGAAAGAGGGCATCGCTAAATCTTGTGTATGGGGGCATCGCTCACTTTCCCCGTTTTGAGGTCTTCCCCCACGTCCCTGTTTAGGTTTTCCTCACAGCCCCCGTATTTAGGTATCACCCCACAGTTTTTTGTGTGGGTTTTAACGCTCACCCAAATTTTTGAGGGGGTCATTTCTCACGGGTTTTTGATGAGGTCATCACTCACAGTCTCTGTATGAGGTCATCACTCACAGTCCCTGTATGAGGTCATCGCTCACAGTCCCTTTATATTTGTCGCTCACGTCCCCCGTATGAGGTTTATCGCTCACGTCCCTGTATTTAGGGGAAACGCTCACGTCTCTGTATGAGGTTTCACTTCCCGGGCCCCGTATTAGGGCATCGCCACAGCCCTGTATGAGGTATCCCCTTTTCCCGTTTTTTTTTATAAGGTTTATCGCCCCCCAATCTTGTGTTTGAGGTCACCCCTCACAGGGCTCTGTATGGGGCATTTACTCACGTCTCTGTATGAGGCATCGCTCACCAAAAATTAAAAAATGGGTCATCGCTCACAATCTTATGTAGAGGGGGCATCGCCACATCCCCGTTATTTAGGTCATCGCTCACAGTCCCTGTATGAGGTCATCACTCACAGTTCCTGTATGAGGTCATCGCTCCCAGTCCCGTGTATGAGGTCATCGCTCGCAAAATCCCCCTTTAGAGGGGCATGCCCCCAATCCTGTGGGATGAGGTCATCGCTCACAGTCCCTTTTGAGGTCATCGGCTCACAATTTCCCGTGTTTTGGGGGTCATCGCCACAGTCCCCCGGATGAGGTCATCGCTCACAGTCCCCCTTTTGAGGGCATCGATCACAGTTCCCGTATGAGGGCCCCCTTAAGTCCCCCGTATGAGGTCATCACTCACCTCCCTGTAAAAGGGCATCCCCTCCCCCAAATCCCTGTAAGAGGGCATGCCCATCCCTGTATGAGGTCCCTCCCCTTTACCCTCCCTGTATGAGGGCACGCTCACAGCCCTGTATGAGGCATCGCTCACTCCCCCGTTTTTGGGGATCCTCCGTCTGTATGAGGTCATACCACGTCCTTTTATGGGTAAACCTCACAGTCCCTGTATGAGGTCATGCTCACAGTCCCGGGGTTTTGGGTATCCTCCCGTCCCTGTAGAGGCATCGCCAATCCCTGTATGAGGCTGGTAAAATTGTTGGGTCATCGCCACGTCCTGTTTGAGTCCCTCCAAAAGTCCCTTATGAGGTCATCCTCCAGTCCCTGTATGGGTCTTTTTTTCACAGTCCCGTTAGGTCATACCCAATCCCATGGGTTCATCTCCCCAAGGGTTTGGGATTTGCTTTTAAGATCCCCCCCTGTTGGTCATCGTCCAGTCCCTGTATGAGGTCATCGTCACGTCCCCCTGTTATGGGTCATCCTCCGTCCCTGATGGGTCATCATCACGTCCCATGGGGGGGGTATGAGGCCCTCACGCCCGTATGAGGTATCGCTCAAGTCCCGTTTGAGGTCTCCTCACGTCCCTGTTTTGGTATCGCTCACAGCCCGTTTTTGGGGCATCACTCCAAATCCTGTATGAGGTACCTCCGTTTGTATGAGGTAAACCTCACATCCCTGTTATGAGGTCTCCCCACATCCCCGTATGATTTTTTTTGGGGGGGGGAAATTTCCCCCTCACATCCCTTTATGGGTCATCGCTCCCCGGGGGGTTTCCCCTCCCTTGTATGAGGTTTCATCGCTAAGTTTGTATGAGGTTTCCCAAATCACTTTTTTTAAGGGGGCCCCTGTATGAGGTCATCATTCCCAAATCCCGTTGGGTCATCCCCACAATCCCTGTGTATTTTTGGATCATTTGCTCCAGTCCCTGTATGAGGGCATCGCTCAAGTCCCCGTATAGGTCATCGTCACAGTCCCCGTTTTGAGGTCATTTATCCAGTCCCTGTTAGAGGTCATCACCACGTCCCTGTTTATGAGGTATCACTCACTGTCCTGTTTTTAGGTTCCTCACTGTCTTGTATAGGTAATCCCTCACAGCCCTGTTTGGGTCATCACTCACAGTCCCTGTATGAGGTCATCGCTCACAGTCCCTGTATGAGGTCATCACTCACAGTTCCTGTATGAGGTCATCGCTCCCAGTCCCGTGTATGAGGTCATCGCTCGCAGTCCCGTGTATGAGGTCATCGCCCACAATCCTGTGTATGAGGTCATCGCTCACAGTCCCTGTATGAGGTCATCACTCACAGTCCCTGTATGAGGTCATCGCTCACAATCCTGTGTATGAGGTCATCGCTCACAGTCCCTGTATGAGGTCATCGCTCACAGTCCCTGTATGAGGTCATCGCTCACAGTCCCTGTATGAGGTCATCGCTCACAGTCCCTGTTATGAGGTCATCACTCACAGTCCCTGTATGAGGTCATCACTCACTGTCTCTGTATGAGGTAATCGCTCACAGTCCCTGTTATGAGGTCATCGCTCACAGTCCCGTGTTGAGAGCTCCATCCCTAGTCCTAAGTCCTGTATGAGGTCATCGCTCACAGTCCCGTGTATGAGGTCATCGCTCACAGTCCCTGTATGAGGTCATCACTCACAGTCCCGTGTATGAGGTCATCGCTCACAGTCCCTGTATGAGGTCATCGCTCACAGTCCCTGTATGAGGTCACAATTCACTCAGATTTAAGAGAAAGTTTTATTGCAGTCATTATCCAAAATGTTCTACTACCTCTGCTCGCCGGCACCGCCCTGCGGCTCTGGACAAAGAACATTTCACCTTCAGGAAATCATGACATCCCGGAGATGAGATGAAGAGAATAATCTCTCTGGTTGTTTCTGTCCTCGAAATAGGAGAATCTTTTGTGTCGTGGTTTCTGCTTCGTTGTTGGTGGAATAGAAACATGGAAACCACCCAGAACCCGGGTCTACAGGTCACAGCGAAGCCCCAGGACTTGGGTCCTGCAGGGTCCGGCCGGGAGAGCGCGGGCAGCAGTGAAGCCCCAGGACTCAGGTGCCGCAGGGTCCGGCCGGGAGCTCGGGCAGCAGTGAAGCCCCAGGAGTCGTGGGTAGTTGGGCCACTCCGCATGGCCCGACCGGGTCCCGGGGCAGCCGGAGCTCGAGCAGCAGTGAAGCCCAGGACTCGGGTCCCGCAGGGTCTGGCCGGGAGCTCGGGCAGCAGTGAAGCCCCAGGACTTGGGTGCCCCAGGGTCCGGCCGGGAGCTCGAGCAGCAGTGAAGCCCCAGGAAGCGGGTCCCGCAGGGTCTGGCCGGGAGCTCGAGCAGCAGTGAAGCCCCAGGACTCGGGTCCCGCAGGGTCCGGCCGGGAGCTCGAGCAGCAGTGAAGCCCCAGGACTCGGGTCCCGCAGGGTCCGGCCGGGAGCTCGGGCAGCGGTGAAGCCCCAAGAGTCAGGTGCCGCAGGGTCCGGCCGGGAGCTCGGGCAGCAGTGAGGCCCCAGGACTTGGGGTCCCGCAGGGTTAGGCCGGGAGCTCGAGCAGCAGTGAGGCCCCAGGACTCGGTGTCCCGCAGGGTCCGGCCGGGAGCTCGAGCAGCAGTGAAGCCCCAGTACTCGGGTGCCGCGGGGCCGGCCGGGAGCTCGAGCAGCCGTGACGCCCACGGACTCGGGTCCCGCAGGGTCGGGCCGGGAGCTCGAGCAGCAGTGAAGCCCCAGGTCTTAGGCCCCGCCGGGCCGGGAGCACGAGCAGCAGTGAAGCCCCAGGACTCGGGTCCCCCAGGGTCCACCGAGGGTCGGGCAGCAGTGAAATCCAGATTTCGGGGGGCCCGCAGGGTCCACCGGGGCCGGGCAGCAGTGAAGCCCAGACTCGGGGCCCGCGGGCCCCGGGCCCGGGGTTGAGCAGCTAAGCCCCAGGGTCGGGGCCCGCGGGTCCCCGGGGGTCGGCAGCAGTGAAGCTCCAGGACTCGGGGTCTCGCAGGGTCCGGCCGGGGGGCCGAGCACAAAAAAAAAGACCCCGGGCTCGGGTCCCCCAGGTTCGGCCGGGAGCTCGGCGGCAGTGAAGCTCCAGGACTCGGGTCCCGCGGTTTGGGCCCGGGGGCTCGGCACAGTGAAGCCCCCGGAACTCAGGGTTCCCCCAGGGTCCGGCCGGGGGCTCGAGAGCAGTGAAACCCCAGGACTCGGGGGGCCCGCCTGGGCCGGCCGGGGGCCCAGCGCAGTGAAGCCCAGGACCGGGTCCGCAGGTCCCTGGGAGTACAGGTCACAGTGAAGCCCCAGGACGAGAGTCCCGCAGGGTCCGGCCGGGAGCTCGAGCAGCAGTGAAGCCCCAGGACACCGCTTCTGAAGGGTCCTGCCAGGAGCACGAGCCGCAGTGAACCTCCAGGACTCAGGTCCCGCAGGTCCCGGGGCTCGGGCAGCATGAAAGCCCCCAGGAGGGGGGGGGGGGGGGGGGCCGGCCGGGAGCTCGAGCAGCAGTGAAGCCCCAGGACTCAGGTGCCACAGGTTCCGGGCCCGGGGGCTCGGCAGCATGAAGCCCCCGGATCGGGGCCCCAGGGTCCGCCGGGGAGCTCGACAGATTGAGCCCAGGACCGGGTCCGCAGGGTCTGGCCGGGAGCTCGGGCAGCAGTGAAGCCCCAGGACTCGGGGGCCCCCCGGGCCGGCGGGGGAGGGCCCTCGAAACAGCAAGTAAGCCCCCGACTGGGGCCCCCGGCCGGGGGGAGCTCGGCAGGTGAAGCCCCAGGAAATGGTCCCCGCAGGGGCAGGAGCCCCGGGGGGCAGGAAGCCCCAGGACTCGGGGGCCCAAGGCCGGCCGGGAGCTCGGGGGAGAGTGAACCCCAGGACTTGGGCCCCAGGTTTGGCCGGGAGCTCGGCAGCATGAAGCCCCAGGACTCGGGGGGCCCACAGGGGCGGAGCTCGAGCAGCATGAAGCCCCCCGGAAGGGGGCCCCAGGGTCCGGCCGGGGGCTCGACAGCATGAAGCCCCAGACTCGGGGCCCAGGGGCCGGCCGGAGCTCAGCAGCATTTAAAACCCCGGGCCGGGGCCCGCAGGTCCGCGGGGGCTCGGGCAGCATGAAGCCCCTACTCCGGGGGGCCGCAGGGTCCGCCGGGAGCTCGAAACATGAAAAACCCCAGGACTCGGGTCCCGCAGGGCCCCGGCCCGGGGGGGTCGGCAGATTTAAGCCCCCGAATCGGGTCCCGCAGGGTCCGGCCGGAGCTCGACAGCAGGAAGCCCCAGGACTCGGGGCCCCAGGGCCCCCGGGGGGGCTGGGCAGAGTGAAGCCCCGGACTCGGTCCCGCAGGGTCTGGCCGGGAACCCCAGCAGTAACCCCAGGACTCGGGTCCCGCAGGGTCCGGCCGGGAGCTGGGCAGCAGGGAAGCCCGGATCAGTCCCGCAGGGTCTGGGCCCGAGCCCAGCACAGTGAAGCAGACTCAGTCCCGCGGGGCTGGCCGGAGCTCGGGGAGCAGTAACCCCAGGGCTCGGTCCCCCAGGTCCGTCCCCAAACCTCAGGGAGCAGTGAAGCCCAGGCTCGGGGGCCCCCAGGGTCCGGGCCCGGGGGCTGAGCAGCAGTGAAGCCCCAGGACTCGGGTGCCGCAGGGTCCCCCGGCGGGAGCCCCGAAGCAAGTGAAAGCCCCCGGGCTCGGGTCCCCAGGGTCCGGCCGGGAGCTCGAGCAGCAGTGAAGCCCCAGGACTCAGGTCCCGCAGGGTCGGGAGCACGAGCAGCAGTGAAGCCCCAGGGCCAGGGCCCCCAGGGGCCGCCGGAGTCGAGCAGCGGGGCCCCGGGCTGGGTCCCGCAGGGTCCGGCCGGGAGCTCGAGCAGCAGTGAAGCCCCAGGACTCGGGTCCCGCAGGGTCTGGCCGGGAGCTCGAGCAGCAGTGAAGCCCCAAGAGTCGGGACCCTCAGGGTCCAGCCGGAGTCGAGCGGGGTTTAAGCCCCCAAAAGGGGCGGGCCCCCAGGGGCCGCCGGGAGTGGGACAGTGAAGCCCCAGGGGCTCGGGGCCCGCAGGGGGCCGGCCGGGAGCTCGAGCGCAGTGAAACCCCGGACTCGGGGGGTCCCACGGGTCCGGCCGGGGCTCGGGCGCAGTGAACCCCCAGGATCAGGGCCCGCAGGGTCCACCGGGGGCCGGGGAGCGTAGCCCCCGGACTCGGGTTCCCAGGGTCCGGCCGGGAGCTCGAGCGCATGAAAACCCCCGGGCTCGGGTGCCCAGGGGGGGCCCCGGGGGGGCCCGGGAGCTGGCCCCCGGACTCGGTGCTCAGGGGCCGGGGGGGAGCTCGGGGGAGCAGGAAGCCCCAGGGCTCGGGGCCCGGGGCCGGCCGGGGGCTCGAGCAGCAGTGAAACCCCAGGACTGGGTCCCGAGGGTTTTGGCCCGGGAGCCGGGGGAGCAGTAAGCTCCCGGACCCGGGTTTTTGCAGAGTCCGGGCCGGGGAGCTCGAGCAGCAGTGAAGCCCCAGGACTCGGGTCCCGCAGGGTCCGGCCGGGAGCTCGAGCAGCAGTGAAGCCCCAGGACTCAGGTGCCCCAGGGGCCACGGGGGGCTCGGGCAGCATGAAGCCCCGACTCGGGTCCCGCAGGTCCGGCCCGGGCTCAAACAGCAGTGAAGCCCCCCGGACTCGGGTTTCCGCAGGGTCCGGCCGGGATCGAGCAGCAGTGAAACCCCCGGGTCGGTCCCCAGGGCCGGCCCGGGAGCCGGCAGCAGTGAAGCCCCCGGTTTGGTCCCGCAGGGTCCGGGGGGGGAGCTTGGGAGCAGTAAGCCCCCAAATCGGGTCCCCCAGGGGTCCGGGCCGGGCTCGGCAGCCAGTGAAGCCCCAGGACTCGGTCCCGCAGGGGGGGCCGGGGGGTTTTGAGCAGCTTTTAAGCCCCCGAAATGGGTCCCGCAGGGGGCCGGCCGGGGGCCGGGGAGCAGTGAAGCCCCGGACTCGGGGCCCCCAGGGTCCCGGCTGGGAGCCGGGAAAAAAACGTGAAGCCCCAGGACTCGGGTCCCGCAGGGTCCCGGGCCGGGAGCTGGCGCATGAACCCCGGACTCGGGTCCCCCAGGGCGGGAACCGGCAGCAGTGAAGCCCCAGGATCGGGTCCCGAGGGTCCGGCCGGAGCCCAGCACATGAAGCCCCAGGACTGGGTCCCCAGGGGTCCGGCCGGGAGTCGCCCGCAGGAACCCCCAGGACCCGGGGCCCGAGGGGCCGGCGGGGGCTCGAGCAGGTGAAGCGCCGGGCTCGGGTCCCGCAGGGGCGGGGGGGGCCGAGCAGCATTAAACCCCCGGACCGGGTCCCGCAGGTCCGGCCGGGAGCCGAGCACGTAAGCCCCCCGGCCGGGTCCCCAGGGTCCGGCCGGGAGCCGAGCCATGGCCCAGGCTCGGGGGCCCCCCAGGGTCCGGCCGGGGGGCCGGCAGCAGTGAAAGCCCCAGGACTCTGGTCCCGCAGGGTCGGGAGCACGAGCAGCAGTGAAGCCCCAGGACTCGGGTCCCGCAGGGTCCGGCCGGGAGCTCGAGCAGCAGTGAAGCCAGGTCCCGCAGGGTCGGGAGCACGAGCAGCAGTGAAGCCCCAGGACTCGGGTCCCCCGGGTCCCCGGCCGGGAGCTCGAGCAGCAGTGAAGCCCCAGGACTCGGGTCCCGCAGGGTCCGGCCGGGAGCTCGAACAGCATGGAAGGCCCCCAAAGGAATGGGTCCCCAGGGTCCCCGGGGGGGGGCCGAGCAGCAGGAAGCCCCAGGGGCTCGGGGCCCGCAGGGTCCCCGGGGGGAGCTGAGCGCATAAGCCCCAGGGCTCGGGGCCCAGGGGCCGGCCCGGGGGGGTCGAGCCATGAAGCCCCCGGACTCGGGCCCGCAGGGTCGGGCCGGGAGCCGAGCAGCAGTGAACCCAGGACCGGGGCCCCAGGGTCCGGCCGGGGTACAGCATGAAGCCCCAGGATCGGGGCCCGAGGGTCCGGCCGGGGGCCGAGCAGCAGTGAAGCCCCGGACTCGGGTTCCCGCGGGTCCGGCCGGAGCTCGGCAGCATGAAGCCCCAGGGTCGGTTCCCCGGGGTTTGGGGGCACGGAGCATGAAGCCCCCGGGCCGGTCCCCCCCGGGTCCCGGGGGCCGGCAGCGTGAAGCCAAAAGGACTGGGTTTTTCCCAGGGGTCGGCCGGGAGCTCGAGCAGCAGTGAAGCCCCAGGACTCGGGTCCCCCAGGGTCCGGCCGGAGTCGAGCAGAAGGGAAAAAGGATCGGGCCCGAGGGTCGGGAGCCCAGCAGCAGTGAACCCCGGACTCAGGGCCCCCAGGGTCGGGACACGACAGCGTGAAGCCCAGGATCGGGTCCCCCCGGGTCCGGGCCCGGGAGCTCGAGCAGCAGTGAAGCCAAAGGATCGGTCCCGCAGGTTTTGGCCCGGAGCTCGGAATAACCCCAAAACTGGGGGCCCCACGGGGGCACGAGCAGCAGTGGCCCCCGGGCTCGGGTCCCCCAGGTCGGAGCAGACAGCAAAAATGACCCCAGGATCCGGTCCCGCAGGGGTCGGGGGCTCGGGGACAAAAGCCCCAGGACTCGGGTCCCGGGTCCCCGGGAAAGCTCAAGCGCATGAAGCCCCAGGATCGGGGCAGCAGGGCCGTTTCCCAGCACTAACGGATCGGTCAAGGCTGCGGAATATTCCCCAAACCCCACTTCTCTGGGGAATCCCCCGGGGCACCCGCCCCAACGGGGCCCCGCACCTTCCGTTCCTAGGGCCTCACATGAATTATTACAGCTTGAAACCCCCACCTACATAAGAACCAAACCAACCCCGACCCCCCCGCCATACTGCATTTATATCACCTTTCAGGGAAATCCATGCCCCCTTCCACAACACGCTTGCATAAAACCAAACCCCATAACGCCCCTGCTAAACCACCGACATAACAGCCCTGCTATAACCGGCCCTACACAGCCCGTATAACCGTAAAACACAGCTCTCTATAACGCCATACATACACGCCCTGCAAAACCACCATTCATATACAGCCCGCTACTCCCTACAACCCGCTCCCTATAACCACTACACCGCTTGCCATAACCACCTCATAACACTCGTATAACCGACATACATACACAGCTTGCTATAACCCACCTACATAACAGCCCTTGCTATAAAACCGGGCCCAAAATACACACCCTGCTATAACCCCGTACAACACAGCCCCGCTAAACCGGTGTACATACAAGCCCCGCATAAAAAGACCTACATACCAGCTTGCTAAACCGGCCATACATACACGCCCTGCTATAAACCCGGCCCTACATACACGCCCTGCAAAACCGTCTACTACACACCCCCTTAACCCCCATACAACTTGCTATAACCGACCTACATAACGCTCTGCTAAATCCGTACATACACCGCTCCCTATCCTACATAACCCCTCTGCTATAAACCCACATACTATAAGCTTGCTAAACCCACCATACTTTCACAGCTCTTGCTATAACCGACCATAAAAAACCACTCTGCAAAAACCCCATACAACACGCCCCGCTATAAAAAGACCGTAAAACACACCCGCTATAAAAGGGGACAAAAAACCCCTGCTATAACCGGCCGTAAATACACAGCTCTGCTATAACAAACCACACTCACACCCGCTATTCCGGGCCCTACAACCCCCCTGCTTAACCCGGCCTAATAACAGCCTTTCTATAACCAACCACACATACACACCCTGCTATAACCGGCCCTTTCCCGCTCTGCTTTTTAACCCACCATACATACAAGCCCCCCTATAAACCGACCATACATATACAGCTCTGCTACATCCGTACATACACCGCTCTCCTATACCGACTACACGCTCTGCTTTTCCCGGCCAACATATACAGCTCTACATAAAACCCACCATACAAACAAACCTTTCTATAACCGAACCTACTACACAGCCTGCTTAAACCGGGCCCATACATACACACCCTGCTATAACCCCCGAAAATAAAGCCCTGCATAACCGGTCGTAATACACAGCCCGCTATAACCGACATAAAATATACAGCTCTGCTACATCCCTCATCCCCGCTTCCTATAAACCCACATACACCGCTCTGCTATAAACGACCATACATATACAGCTCTCCTATAACCCGCCATACACAGCTCTGCTATAACCGGCCATACACAGCTCTGCTATAACCGTACATACACCGCTCTCCTATAACCGGCCATACACAGCTCTGCTATAACCGGGCCCAAAACCCCTGCTATAACCTTTCATACCCGCTCCCTATAAGTACATACACAGCTTGGGATAACCGGGCCCTCACAGCTCTGCATAACCCTACATACACCGCTCTCCTATAACCTTACATCACACTCTGCATAACCGGCCATACACGCTCTGCTACATCCTACATCAAGCTCTCCTTAACCGGCCTACACGCTCTCCTATAACCTTTCTACCCCAAACTCTGCTTAACCCCATACACACTCTGCTAATCCGTACATAAACCCCTCTCCTACAACCGGCCAACACGCTTGCATAAAACCGGCCATACACAGCTCTGCTATAACCGGCCATACACAGCTCTGCTACATCCGTACATACACCGTTCTCCTATAACCTTACATACACCGCTCTACTATAACCGGCCATACACAGCTCTCCTATAACCGACCATACATATACAGCTCTCCTATAACCGACCATACATATACAGCTCTCCTATAACCGACCATACATATACAGCTCTGCTATAACCGACCATACATATACAGCTCTGCTATAACCGGCCATACATACACAGCTCTGCTATAACCGACCATACATACACAGCTCTGCTATAACCGACCATACATACACAGCTCTGCTATAACCGACCATACATATACAGCTCTGCTCTAACCGGCCGTACATACACAGCTCTGCTATAACCGGCCGTACATACACAGCCCTGCTATAACCGTACATACACAGCTCTGCTATAACCGACCATACATACACAGCTCTGCTATAACCGACCATACATACACAGCTCTGCTATAACCGGCCATACATACACAGCCCTGCTATAACCGACCGTACATACACAGCCCTGCTATAACCGGCCGTACATACACAGCCCTGCTATAACCGGCCGTACATACACAGCTCTGCTATAACCGGCCGTACATACACAGCCCTGCTATAACCGGCCGTACATACACAGCTCTGCTATAACCGGCCGTACATACACAGCTCTGCTATAACCGGCGGTACATACACAGCCCTGCTATAATTGTACATACACAGTCCTGCTATAACCGACCATACATACACAGCCTTGCTATAACCGTCCGTACATACACAGCCGTGCTATAACCGGTCGTACATACACAGCCCTGCTATAACCGTACATACACAGCTCTGCTATAACCGTACATACACAGCCCTGCTATAACCGGCCGTACATACACAGCCCTGCTATAACCGTACATACACAGCTCTGCTATAACCGTACATACACAGCCCTGCTATAACCGGTCGTACATACACAGCCCTGCTATAACCGGTCGTACATACACAGCTCTGCTATAACTGACCATACATATACAGCTCTGCTATAACCGGCCGTACATACACATCCCTGCTATATAACCAGTCGTACATACACAGCTCTGCTATAACTGACCATACACAGCCCTGCTATAACCGGTCGTACATACTCATCCCTGCTATAACCGGCCGTACATACACATCCCTGCTATAACCGGCCGTACATACACATCCCTGCTATAACCGGCCGTACATACACAGGCCTGCTATAACCCCCGTACATACACATCCCGCCTAAACCGGCGTACATACACAGCCCTGCTATAACCGGCCGTACATACACAGCCCTGCTATAACCGGCCGTACATACACAGCCCTGCTATAACCGGCCGTACATACACAGCCCTGCTATAACCGGCCGTACATACACAGCCCTGCTATAACCGGCCGTACATACACAGCTCTGCTATAACCGACCATACATATACAGCTCTGCTATAACCGACCATACATATACAGCTCTGCTATAACCGACCATACATATACAGCTCTGCTATAACCGGCCATACATACACAGCTCTGCTATAACCGTACATACACAGCTCTGCTATAACCGTACATACACAGCTCTGCTATAACCGACCATACATATACAGCTCTGCTATAACCGACCATACATATACAGCTCTGCTATAACCGACCATACATACACAGCTCTGCTATAACCGACCGCACTTACACAGCTCAGCTATAACTCCTTCCCTCTCGGCTGACCCACTCTATTTCTCATTCACAGGTATGTTTCTGCTACTGAAGTCTAACTCCCATCGTCCATTGCTGTATGTTTCTGCTATTGTGAAGTACTACAACTCCTGTCGTGCATTGATATATGTCTCTTTCATGTGCATCTCCAGTGTAGCCTTAATTTGTTATCATAACGCTCCAAGGAGAGGGATAGGGGGAGCAGGGGTCTGAGGGATCGGGGAAGCAGGGGTCAGGGGGAGCAGGGGTCAGAGGGATGTGCTTCAGGTTGAAGGGGTTGATGGAGTTTGTAGTGGTGAATCTGTTCGAAGAGGTAGAGACGATGGTGGGAATGTGCTGGGAGGGGCCCTGGGTTGGGGGATATGTCCCCAGAAGCCAGAAGGAGCAGTGAGAGGGTGAGCAGGTGGGAGTAGGATAGACTGTAGTTTGGTTTGTTTGGTGCGGAGGGCATTAACAGTGAGGAAGAGGTTGGTGGCGGCAGACAGGTGAGAGGGTAGAATGCAGGGGGAGATGTAGAGCTCATTGTCCAGCGAGGGAGTTTGGGGATAAGCAATAAGTGTGAGGAGAGTGGAGATTGTGATAATGGGGGAAAAGAAAAGCATAGTGGTAGACAGGTTAGCAGTCTATTAGTGGGAAAGAAAGTGTAGATGTTACCTTGCAATCCTGGTTTAATTCTGGTATCAATTCACACTTAGATCGGCCACAGTGTCCAAAGGCCACAAGTGTGAGTGACTATGTACTAAGCTAGATCCCAAACAGAACAATCAGATGTGAACAAGAAGTGGGAGGGGTCAGGTTACCTAATTAGCAGAGTGGGGGGGGGGGATAGGAAACGAGATTACAGGCCGAATTACAAAGGCTCCATGGACACAGCATGACTTATTCATCTCTCAGAATTTACTCTGCCTTGCTCATACTGAAACCTGGCTGACCCCCTCTGAGACTGTCTCCCCTGCCGCACTCTCTTTTAGCGGCCTCCAACTTACCCACACTCCTCGCCCTGGTAACAAGCATGGCGGAGGGGTCGGCCTCCTCCTGTCTGACACCTGTTCCTTAGTCCCCTCTCCACCTCTACCCTCCCTTACCCTCCCTTCCTTCGAGGTGCACTCTATCTGCATCTACTCCCCCTCCAACCTCCAAGTGGCTGGTGTCTACCGACCACCGGGCCCTGTCACCGCCTTCCTTGACCACTTTGCTTCCTGGCTTGTACATTTTCTTTCCACCGACATCCCCACTATCATCATGGGAGACTTCAATATCCCAATCGACACCCCCCACTCTGCTTCCAACAAACTCCTGTCACTCTGCTCCTCCTTCAACCTCTCCCAATGGACCTCAGGAGCCACTCACAAAGATGGACACACACTGGACCTCATCTTCACCAGCCTCTGCCCCCTATCTGACATCTCTAACTCCTCCCACCACATATCTGACCACAACCTGCTTACCTTCTCCACCATCTCCACCCCACCTGCCCCTCTGACATGGCTTTCATTACCACCTGTAGCTGACGATACCCAACTCTACATCTCCGGCCCAGCTGTAACCCCTCTCTTCTCTCCCGGATCCCAGACTGTCTATTGTCCATTTCCTCCTCCTTCTCCTCACGTCTCCTAAAACTAAACGTGGAGAAAACAGAAATAATCATCTTTCCACCGTCCCTCCCCATGATCTCTCTATCTCAGTCAACGGCTCTACACTCTCACCTGTTCCGCAAGTCCGCTGCCTTGGGGTAATCCTAGACTCCGCTTTATCTTTCAAAACCGCAGATCCAAACCCTCACCTCTGCCTGCCCCCCTCCACCTGAAAAACATCTCTCGAATCCGCTTATTCCTCAACCCATGACACTACAAAAATGCTGGTCCAGCCCTTGTCATTCCCACCTAGACTATTCAAATCCTTCTCTGTGGCCTCCCAGCTAGCACCCTCGCTCCCCTCCAATCCATCCTTAACTCTGCTGCCGTCTTATCCACCTCTCTCCTCGCTACTCCTCTGCCTCTCCCCTCTGCCAATCCCTTCACTGGCTTCCCATTGCCCAACGAATTCAAGTTACTTACCTTGACCTACAAGGCTCCATATCCTCTCCCCTCCATACACCTCTCCCCTCCATAACCTCTCCCCTCCATACACCTCTCCCCTCCATACATCTCTGCCTTAATCTCCAGATACCTCCCCTCAGGCAATCTCCGCTCCTCACAGGACCTTCTTCTCTGCTCTCCCCTTATCAGCTCCTCACACAACCGTCTCCAACACTTCTCCCGTGCTTCCTCCACACTCTGGAACTCACTGCCTCAACACCTCAGACTCTCCCCCCCTCTCACCAGCTTCAAAAGCAACCTGAAAACCCATCTCTTCAGAAGCCTATAACCTACACTAACCCTGCTGTAACTACATCCCCCACAAACATGTCTGCCCCCACCTTCTGTCTCTTTCTCCCTCCTTGGAGATTGTAAGCCCTCGCGGTAGGTTTAATTTTTAACCCCGTAACATGCCGCAGCCCCCTGCTATAACGCCGCCCGTCACATACCCCAGCTTCCCCGGCCCTTTTAACTGTACATACACAGCTCTTGGCCTAATAACGGCCGTACATACACAGCTCTGCATATAACCCCCCTTACCCCTACCCAAAACAGCTCTGCTATAACCAATTGTACATACACAGCTCTGCTATAACTGTACATACACAGCTCTGCGATAACCGGCCATACACAGCTCTGCTATAACCGGCCGTACATACACAGCTCTATAGTCAATCCTGACTATAAACCGAACCGTAATCCTATCCTGAGCTGTAATCATAACCCTAACCCTGGTCCTGACCATTACTGTAACCCTAAATCTAGCCCTAACCCCCTCACCACAAAACAAGACGTGACCTTGAAGGACACCAGATCTCCTACAACTCCCTGATACAGTTCAGCTCAGTGCAGGACGGAGCGTCGAGTCCTCTGCGTCACCCTGCGGATTTCAGGTACGAGTGATTGTCCACTAATATTCGTGCGGGTCACATTGTCGACTTGTTACCCTTCAGCTAAGAGCGGGACAACGTAGAGACACAAGGTCATGGACGTCTCAAGTGTTGAGTCGTCTGCACCTGGTAATGGTGGCTTTAGGCCATGGCCTTGGATTTAGACGGCAGCCATATAATTCCATGGAGACCCCAGTCAGGAACCGGACACAGCGGATCGGGCAGTTCTCCTGTAGATGATTGGATCACAGAACAAGGAAGACGGGAAACAGGGAATGTCTCCAACATGAGCCACAAGCCAAACCATTGCTTCTAAAGATGTACAGGAGAGCGGGTCTCCCAAACGTCATGTGCAGGGGCTTCATGTGCTTCCCAAAACCCTGTGACCTTCCCACCAACCTCTGTCCTGGTACATGAACCCCCGTGGTCACGAGCGGACCCCTCACTAAACCCAAACCCCCTGGTACATGAAGCCAAGGGGTGGTCTCTGAGCTGTACCTTCCCACCAAAAACCCCGTCCTGGACATGGGCCAGGGGGGTCCTTTACCTTTTCCTTCCCCCCAACCAACCCTGTCCTGGGACATGAAACCCAGGTGGTCACTGAGCTGTGACCTCCCACCAAACAACTTTCCTGGTACATGAGCCCGGGGGCACTGAGCCTTTACCTTCCCACCAACCAACCTCTGTCCTGGTACATGAAGCCCAGGAGGTCACTAAGTGGTGACCTTCCCACCAACCCTGTCCCGGTAAGACCAAAGGGTCATGAGCTGTGACCTCCTCACCACCCTTTTGGTACTGAAGCCCCGGTGTCACTGAGCCCTTCCTTCCCCCCAACCTCTGCTGGACTGAAACCCGGTGATAGAGCCTTTACCTTCCCACAACCCCGTCCGGTTTCATGAAGCCCCGGGGGGCCCCTGGCTTTCTTCCACCAACCAAAATCTGTCCTGGTACTGAACCCCGGGGGGCACTAAGTGGGACCCTTTTCCCTAAAAATCAGCCTGGGACTGAAGCCCAGGTGATCACTGAGCTGTGACCTTCCCACCAACCTCTGTCCTGGTACATGAAGCCCCAATGACACTGAGCGTGACCTCCTCACCAAACCCAAACCCCTGTCCTGGTAATGAAGCCCAAGTGATCACTGAGGTGAAATCCTTTCCAACCAACCTTGTAGGTACATAAACCCAAGGTGGTCATGAGGGGTGTAACCTTCCCACCCAAACCCGTCCCGTAAAAAAAGCCCCGGTGATCACGAGCTGTGACCTCCTCACCAAACGGTCCTGTACATGAAGCCCGGGTTTTAACTGAGCTGTGACCCCCTCAACAACCAACCTCGTCCTGGGGCATAACCCAAGGGGATCACTGATGGGGGCCTCCTCACCCACCAACCTCTGTACTGGTACATGAAACCCCGGTGGTCACTGAGCTGTAACCTTCCCCCCCA
>JAODAL010065975.1:0-17972 GCA_025379985.1 Phyllomedusa bahiana
CCAGGGGCTAACGTTGGCCCCCGGGCCCTGCTCAACAAAACAGCTCACCATCCGGGGCGGGGAGAAACGTGGCTCAATTGGGGGGCCATCCTGTCGCCCAGCAACAGCAGCAGCAGCGCTCAGTGGCACTCATGCCATGGCAGCCAGTCAAGGCTCCACCCCCTATGAAGAAGGGAGCTGGTTCTCTTTGCTAGCATCTCACGGGCCAGATGCTCCTGCTCCTCGCTACTCATTGCGCCAGCAGTCGTTCAGCGAGGCGATTGCAATGAGACAACAGTATGTGTCCAACCATCCTAAGGTGCAGAAGCTGACCGTGCTCCTGTCCAAGTTGTTGGTATTTGCAGTCCCTCCCTTTCCAAATGGTGGACTCTGCACCTTTTCAGAGAACTAATGGCTTGGGGCCAAGCCAAGATGGAGAGTTTCCAAAAAGGAAGTACCAGCGCTTCATAAATATGTAGAACAGAAGGTGGGCCAGTCCTTGAGCTTATCGGTTTGTTCCAAGGTGCACGGCAGCGCGGACGTCTGGAGCTGTAACTACGGTCAGGGCCAGTACATGTCCTTTACGGCCCACTGGATGAATGTGCTTCCTGCCCAGGCACACCAACAACTTGGACAGGAGACGCCGCTTTCTCCTCCACGTTGTCACACAGGGGAGGAACTGCTCCGCGTCATGCAGCAAGAAATCGATGTGTGGCTTTCTCCGCGCCAACTGCAAATTGGAACCATGGAGACGGACACGGGAGTAAACATGGTGTCTGCGCTGCACCGAGAAGGGATGGTCCATGCGCCCTGCTTTGGCGCACGTGTTCAATCTGGTTGTCAAAAGGTTCCTGAAGTCTTCCCCCGATCTTCAAAAGATTCTGAAAATGGCCAGGAACTGTGCATGCACTTCATTCACCCTACAAAGCCAGGAACACCCTCCTCGAGTTGCGGGCGGCAGAACGGCCTCCCCCAACACACTCTGATATGCGATGTTTCACCGTTGGAAATTCCAGCCTGCACATGTTGGACCGACTGTATGAACAGAGAAAGGCCATTACGATTTTTGATGATCCAGGCGGACAAGATACTCCCCCTTTTTTAAAATTTGATGTCAGCCAATGGGAAACTCATGCGGGGGCACCGCCCCTTAATTTTTTTTAAACCAAAATTTCTTTTTTTGGGTTTTTTAAAAAGAAAAATCCCAAAAAGATAGGGAAGGGAAAAAAAACGCGTTTTTCAAAATTTTAAAAAATTTAAAAGGGAAAAAACAAATTTGCCATGTACCTATTTACTTTGAGGGGTTATTTCCATATGTGCAGGGGTAAACCAAACCAAACAAAATTTAAAAAAAAAAGCCATTAAAATGTAAAAACAAGGTGGGTTTAAAAAATGCCCCCTCTAAGGGGGACTCTAAGAACATTCAAAGGTTTTTGCTTTTTAACAAACATCTTAAATTAAAATTTAAATAGGGTGAATTGGCCAAAACCCCTTTTTATTTTTGCCTTCCTCTTACAAAGATGGGGGGGGGGGGGGGGGGGCAAAGGCATGTTTTTTTGTAGAATTGGGGGTTTTTCTCTATGAACAATTCCTAAAATGGGAAAAGGGGAACAGTGGATTCCAGGGTTGAGCTAAAAGGCAGTCGCAAACAGAAGGCTGTAATCACTGTTTGGGGCGTTGGGGTAATTGTCCCTTGGAGATCGCCCAAAGGGTAGTTCTTGAGAGAGCACAAATCGGGCTGATTTAAAACTCTTGAATGAGTCTTTCGGCCTGGGGGAACCAAAAGGGTTTGGCCCATAAGGGCCCCGACACAACCCCAAAATTTGACAGTGAGCCGGTAAACCCACCCCTCCCCCAACACAAAACTAGAGGGGGCCGGGGAAAATGTGCGCCCCCGGGAAATGGGGGAGATACCATCTGAAAAGTATTTTCCTACCAACCCGTACGAAAATACAGGTTTTGAATGTTTGGGGACAGAGGCTTTCTGCAAGGGCCCCCAATCTCCCCCCTGAGAATGTTTGGTAAATTCCCCTTTTTCATTTAGTCATAATTTTTGGGGTTTGGTGGTCCGGGGTTTTGCCCCGGACAAAAAAGGGAAAAAATGCGAAGACCCCTTTTGTTATCAACCGAAAAAAATACTGGGGTAGAATGGGTTTTTTTCCATTTGGGAGTAGAGGAGGTTGGCTTAAAATTGCGTGGGGGATCTTTAATTTCATGAAAAATTTTAGAACTGGGAATTCCCCGAAAAGGGAGGGAAAAGATCCCTCAAAGGATCTAAAAAAAGCCCTCTGAAAAAAGGGATCCCCAAAAACCCCAAATTTCCCTTGGCTATCCCCCCCCCGAGTTACAGTAATGGTGTTCCTTTTGAAAGGACGGGGGGAAAAGGGCTCTTTTTTAAAGGGGAAAACCCCTCGCGTATTTGCGGGCATATTGGTGCCATACTGGGATCAAGGGGGTTGGACCGAGAGAAGGGCTGTAGTGGGGATGTGGGAGGGGAGGGGAATTTCCCGTAGCAATATTAAAAAGGGGGTCCTTTAAAAGAGCCCCCGGGGGCCGGGGTCCCCGCTTCTATACGAGCCCCCGTGGTGAAAGGGGGGGGGGTGACCCAAAATGTAGTACAGGTTTTCCAAAATTGAGGTACATTTTTGAACTTCAAATTAGGAACCGCCCCAAACCCCTTTAAATTTTTTCTGTAAATAGAGATAAAAACCGCTTAAATCCGTTTTTTTTTAGCCCCAAATTTAAACTCAAAAATAGGGACTGGGTTTTTGGAGTTTTTTTTAGAAGGAGTTGGGATCATAAAAAAGGGGGGCTCTGGCTTATTTAGAAAATTAGGAAGGGGTTTCCCTTTTTGACCCAGGTTTTAATTCTGGCTATCCGGAAAAAGAAGATTGCTGCATTTTTGTAATATCGCAGAAAGATTTTTTTAAAAAAAAATATCCCCAATTTAAATTCAATATTTTTTTTGGAGGGTTCGGGGAAAATTTGTACCCCCAAATTTTGTGATATAGGGGTGAGACCAGGGCAAAATTATTTGGAGAGGGGCCGATTTATACAGGGGGGAGTTTAAATGGGGGGATTTTTTGAATTTTGGAGATGTTTAATTTATAGTAGGGGAAATTTAGAGTTTCAAGTATGATTTCCTATAAAAGCTGTGATAGAAGATTTTTGTCTCTTTTAACATTTTTTAATATGTCCTCTGCGTATAAACTTTCTTTTTGAGGGTACTGGCCCACCCCGGTTGCCCAAAATTTGGGGGGGCAAACGGATCAAATTTTTCAAGGGGTTTTAAAATTTTTGTTAAAGGGGGAAAATGGGCACCCCTTTTCTGGTGCCATTTTTTGATGTAAAATGATGGAGAATGAATCCGATGGGGAAAACTCTAGCTTGGAGGTAGTATAAAAATGCTAAGATCGCTTGGAAATATAGAGCCAGAAAAGCCAAATTAGTCAAAACTTCCTTTTATTCTCCAAATTTATGAAACAAATGCTTTTTTTCCGAAGGAGATAAAAGGCCCGCGGACCTAACTTTTTTAAATTATCTTTCAGGGGGTTAAGCACTTTTATCCCCTCTGTGTTTTTCTAGGGGTTTGACGAATCCCCCCAGATCTGGCTTAATGAGGGTTTTGGGAAATATCTCATTAAAACCCATTTTCCAAAAATCTTGAAAATTGCTGAAAGTCGCAGTTAAGAAGGATTTACGTCGTAGTTCGAGGGCTAAATCCTGAGGCTTTCCTTTTGGGTTAGGAATTGTGAATATTTTTGGCCAAAAGCAATTTTTGTGGGGGGGGGGGGGGTTTCCCCCCTAAAAAAGGAAATTTAAAAATGCGCAAATGGTGGGGATTTAAAAATGAATGGGAAAATTTGTAAATATTCATTATTAGCCCTTAGGAGTGGGATATTTTTTGGTTTTTTGGGTAATTGTTTTCTCTAATCCTTTTTTGGGAGATAGGAGTGTTTAGGAAATTCCCCAGGTTTTTCCTAGCTACAGTAGGGGATTCAAACTGCTCAGGAAAGATTGAACCCAAAATTGGGGGGAAAATGAAGGCAGGGGGGTCCTCTTTTGGGGTTTTACAGGGGGCCCTTTAGTATGAGCGAAGGGGGTTTTACTATGTGTTTTGGGGGCGCACACCCTTTTGGGGGAAAAGAATTTTGGGGGGGGCAAAGGCCCAAAAGCAAATTTTAGAAAAGGGGGGTTTTAGTTTTTTTTAACTTTCCCGGGGTAAAGGGGAGCCCCCCGGACGATCCCATGGACCCTAGAAATTCCATTTTAATTTTGGGCCAAGGGGGTTATAAATTTTGGAGACACCAAAAAATTTTTAAATTTCTGTTTTTAAAACAAATTAAAATATTTTTTCCCAAAACTTTCTTTGGGGAAAGGGGATTTTTTGGGGGAAGTATCCTGAATTTCTAATTTTCTTTAACAAAAAATCTAGTTTCCCCCGGGGGCCCCCTTTCGGTTTTTCCCCGGAAGGGATCTTTAAAGAAGAAATCCCCTAACCCCCGAGTTAAAGGGCGCACCAAGTGTAGCAGGGAGGCGACAGAAGGGAGGTTAAGTCAAAAATATTTTTGGGAGCGATGTTGGATCTCTAGGCAATTTAAGTTGACTTGGGTGAAAATTTTTTTTAATTCCAAAGGGGAGGTGTGGGGTGGGGGGGGGGGGGGGAGGGCATCCCGCAAAGGTAAAAAAATAGGTTTATGATCTGGGCCAAATTTTTGTGCCCAATCTCTGAGGAAAACACCTAGACAAGCTGCTGTTTGGGGGGAAAAATCTATGCGGGAAAAAGAGTGATTGGGGCTGAAAGAAGGTTAATCAATATCGGGGGGGGGGGGGGGGAAGTAGCACCAGGGGTCATGTAATTGTTCTTCACTCAGAAACAGTTGCAGATTCTGCACATTTCTAGGGGAGTGCGATTTATCTAGAAGGGGATCGATAACCAGGTTAAAGTCTCCACAAATAATCAAATTATCGCCCTGGAGCGACTTGGCCTTATTCAGGACCTGGGAAATGAACCTTTGCTGGAATTTGTTGGGTGCGTAAATAGCACCCAGAGTATAGCAGGGGAAATTTAAAGGGGACATTGAAAGAGGGTATTTTCCCCTTTTCATCTAAAATGGATTGTTTGAGTGTAAAAGTAACAGAGTCTTTTATGAAAACTGCGACTCCCGTTTTTTTATTGGGTCCCCAGTTTGGAATGCAAAGGGAATTTTCTTGCTTTAATCTAAAGGTTTTTCCCATGAGGTGGGTTCCTGTATGCGTAGTCCCCTTGGATTTCGCGCTCCCCCAAAACATTGATTTTTGAAGGCGAATTAACCCCATTAAATTCTAGAGAGGATTTTAACCCCCCATGTTCGCATAAAAGGGATCATGGAACCAAGGCACCTATGCAAATAAAGTTCCCAGAGTAAGAATTAGATGGCAACTGTAGAGAAGTTGTCAAGGGATACATGGCAAAAAGCAGGCTAGCTGTAGAAATGTGAAAATACCAAAAAAAGTAAACTTTTTTCCATCGTTAGGAACAATTTGAAAATATTAATAACAGAAATAACAGAGTTTCCAACTCGTGGAAATGAATTCCCAGGGGGAATAAGCCTTAAGGGGGACCAAATCAGAGTACAGGTGATCAAATTGAGGATAAAAATGGAGGGGGGGGAATTTCAGAGGGGGGTGAGAAAGGAGGGGGATCCCCTAGGTAGTCGCAGCTCTTTTCAGTCAAAAGGGGGCAATGAAGAAATTCCCTGTTTCATAAATATTATTCATATAAATACAAAAAAATAAATATGTACTATACAAAAATATATGTATATATACAATCCCCCTTTACGGGTTTTTAGATTGAAGGTTAGGTGCAATAAAATGAGAGACACGGAAAACAATATGTCAGCATGTAGTTGATTTTGGTTTTTAAAAAATATGGATATGCACGGGAAAAATAAAAAAGGAAACAAATGTTACAAACCAATTACCAAAAACAGAAAAAAAATCAACAAATCATATAACAAAATACGTTAATTCCCCAAGCCCCTGTGCATGCAGCCATGTGCCTCCTGCGGGGCTCCCCCCCAAAAAAAAAAGGGGGCCGTAAAAAAGATGCTAGTCTATTTATAGCATACCTGCCCCCATCTAAAGACATACCCCCCCATCTACCATGGGCTTTGACATTTTTAGTTCCCCCTTCAGTCTTTATAAAATGTTTTTTCCTAGCCCTATTGTTTTACCAAATTAGTAGTAAAAAGGCACTGGAAAACCAGTCTAAACTCCCAGTGATTCTGTTGAGCCCCATCTTGATTGTACAATTGAAATCCCTTTATATATCATAAAAAAATATACCTCATTATAAGATTTCATTATTCAAAATTCTGTATTTCTTACAGCAGGTCCGATCGCTGTTTCGGACCATAATGGCGTGATCACTTCGGGGCGAACCCGTTGATTTTCATTGGGGGTCAGTAGGAGAGGGGAGCAAGCCCCAAGAATCAAACTTCCTTGCCATCAGAGGGTTTGGATTTTTGGGGGTCAATTTATTTTTGGTAATGATCAATTTTACGGGGAGCCCCAGTGATAGTTATCCTTGGCTCGAAGGATTTTGTGTATTGAGAGAATTTTTCCTCTTCAACATGTGCCCCCCGACAAATCCGGGAAAATGGGGAGCCCCCGGAACGACCGCAGGGGGGGATTTTTCCGCAAGCGGGGGAGATATCCTTTCCCGGGAGAAATGGGTCTTCGCGATGACATTCCCAGGGAGAAGGGATGTAGATTTCTAGGTTTTTGGGAAAGATGTATGGATCTACTGTCAGACCATTTGGGGAAACATTGGGTAGTACTAAGGCCTGAGGTCAGTGAGGAAAGGGGGGAAAGCGAGCTTGAGTGACTGCTCAGGGATTCCCTGAAAAATATTTTTCTGCGCGATCGGTTTTTTCAGGTCAAAAAAATTGGAGGGAAAGTCTTGGACTTCGTTTTAAAACGAGTTCGCGTAAAAGGAGGTATGCGGTTTGTAAATTCAGACATTTTCTTTTCCCAAATGGTCCCTTCTGGAAAAACCGAGTTTTTTTTGTAAAACCGGGAAACCCCCCCATAGATTTAAGCATTGGGGTTTTCTCTAAATGGGGAGAACAAACGTTGTAAAAGTTGACTAGTAAATGGTTGGCAGGTAGAACTGGTCCAGTCGGTATATTTTAGATGGGGGAGTTAGGGGAGGTGGGAACACAATACACCTCTCTGCAGAAGGAGGTTGTGATGAGGATTGCGGAAAAAATACCGTTAGTTTTGTAGGTTTAGCCTTGGTTTTTCGTTTGCTGATGCCGCCCATTCGTCCAGGTCCAACTACCCACTTTTAGGGCTGATACAGTCAGTAGAAAGGGACTGTGTTCTGTTATTAGATGCGGGAAGATGTTTAGGCAAGGCCCTTAAGCTAAATGGAGGGGATTTTTTTGTTTGTTTGTTTTTGGGGGGTGGAGTAACAGGGGATCAAGAGAAAGTGGAGGGGTTGTTGGGAGAAGTGCACCTCTTGGTAAGGAATAAAGTCACTTGCTGGCTTAACTTATATAGCGCCAAAGGGCCCACTCTTCAGGGTGTTGGGAAAACAGAGTGTGCAGATGATTAGGGGCAACAGCCTCAGACAGGAGGTCCAGGTGACTGAATGTCCAAGACAGCAGTTTCAGGGGCTTGTATAAGCCAGAGAGCAACCAGTCCCTGGATAATGTCAGTTAGTATGGTTATACGTCCCTGGGAGCAGAGCAGGAAATCCATGTAGCCACAAAATGGCAACGGCCTCGTGTAGGGCCCTGTAGTGGGGAAAATGGCGCCCAAGCTAATGGAGAGAGAGGCCAGAGAGCATTAACCCCGATTTCAGGCCGAGTCAGCTAGGTAGAAATAGCAGGCGAAGGGCCCGTTAAATACAGGACGTTGCAGGCACTTATCTGATTTTGGTGCTCTTTTCGTTGGCGGGAGGACCGTGAAAGTGATTCCCGGGAGAAGCCCACGCGCTCAACCACTCAGCAGATGCCGAGAGGGAGCGATAGCGAGGGAGACGCTGTTGTCAGGTGCGCAGTCCACCAGCAGATGATGAAGGACTTTATCCCCACCGCCGACTTTGCAGCCGCTCCGAGCTCCGCGGCACCAGACCGAGCAGCCAGGAGCGAGGGAGACGAAGCAGCACCACAGATCAGACGAGAGGCTGCAGTTTTTCACCCCAACGACCGGTGAGATGTCGCGGAGGGAGGTTAAACGAAGCCGCGGGTGTTAGAGACCAGGTGAGTTTCAGCACCTCTGGGTATAGCAGTGTACAGCCGGATCTTGTAATGGCGTCAGGATCGTTGCGGCCGGCGGCCTGAATCTTCGGCGGTTCCGTCCAGCCCAGGGATTTTGTGGATTTAGTCACCTATCAGCCACAGGTGGATTGTACTGAAGGCCCGGAATGATTCTGTGAAGAATTGTAGCAGAATAAGGCTTAGTAATGCCGTTTTAGTTCGGATCCCCACGGAGCTCCTCTCTTGCACGTCTTACCTCATGCTGGTCCAGGCCACGCCCCGGAGGAGGACTACGGGATGAATAATGTCATTCCACTGCTTCATGTCCTGGAACAAATGCTGAAAAATCTGTCTGGGCAGGGGACTGGACATGTGGCGACTACATCTCACGGCCACATGAGTCCGGTGGGGACTGAACTGGAGGAGGAGGAGGACATTGGAGCAGAAGCATTGCCTGCTGAAATTAGTGGATTTTCTACCCAGGTGACAAGAGAGGAGGAGCAGGAGCAGCTGGAGGAGGTAGATGGAGATGAGGAAGACGAGGCAGATGACCCGCAAGCACCGTGGCAGTATACAGTGGATGAAGGCAGGGAGCCCCTCGGAGTCACTTGTGCAGATGGCCCGCAGCATGCTGATTTGCCTAGTGACAGCCGAATAGTCACCATCCGGCAGAGGGATGACTTCTGGCTCTCCACCCTGTTGGACCCTCGCAACCGGTCCAAAATGGGAGCCTTTATCCCAGCTGCTGAGAGGGAGGACAAACTCAAATACTATAGGGAAATCCTCCATAGTCAGTTGGCCACTGCCTATGTGCGGCATCGTCCCTCCTCTGACAGGTCTGACCAGGGGGTTCTTCAGTGCTCACATACTACTGCCGCAGCTGCTAGTGGAAGGTGGAGGGGGTAGGAGCAGTACCAACTCCATCAGCAGCAACCTAAGACTGGAGTCACTGATGAGCAGCTTCCTTCACCCGCCTAGTGAGGAGGGCAATCGCCAGCAGCAGCATCAGCAGGACCTGGAGCAATCCCTGAACCAACAGGTGGTGGCCTACTTGGACAGCACTCTGCCACCCCAGTTAGAAGATCCGCTGGACTACTGGGCAGTCAAACTGGATGTGTGGCCGCAACTTGCCGAGTTTGCAGTGGAGAAGCTGTCTTGTCCGGCCAGTAGTGTGGCATCAGAGCAGGTGTTCAGTGCGGCGGGGGCCATCGTTACCCCAATGAGAACCCGCTTGTCCACGGGAAAAACTGACCTTTGTCAAGATGAATCAGGCGTGGATTGGCCAAGATTTCCACACACCAATGCCTTAGGTGTCAGTCTACATCAGCCATGACGCTTCACCCAAACTGTGAGAAATGAGTCTGCGTTCAAACTACCTGACTCAGCCACATCTATCTGATGCCGCCACCAGTCCTGACTGCCACACATCCTGATGCCCAGTTTCTCTCGTCGCATCTGCCTACACATCCATCTTTTAGCACAGGGACAGGTATTGCCACCACCTTGCACACTCTGTCATTGTGCCACTTGTTGCGCTTTGCCTCCACCTCTGTATCATTGTGCTCACTGTCTGACCTCATGCTGCTGCTGATGCTCCTGCCGTGTCCTCCACACTTGTCATTGCTGCCACTTTGTGGACACTACTCTTGTTTTTGCTCATCACTCCAGAATGTCATGGTGGCCAACATGTCCTGACCTCATGCTGTGAATGTTGGCGTGTTGCATGCCACTCCAGTCAGTGTGTCATTCGTTGGCACTGTCTGACCTCATGCTGCTGCTGTTGGCTGCTGCCATGACACTCCAACACTCTGTCATTGTGCTACTCTGTGGCCTTAACTACTGTTTTGCCATCATCCTCAGACATGTCATTGACCTATGACCTCTCATGTGCTACTGCCTGTTGGATGTCTATTCAACTCCACACTGTGTACATTGCTGCCACCTCTCTGACATCATGCTGCTTGCTGTGGCTTGTTTGTCCATGCCCTCCACACTCTGTCATTGTGCCACTCTCTGACCTCATGCTGCTGCTCCTTGTGCTCTCACTCTCTGTCATTTGTGACGCTCTGTGGCAGCTACTCCTAGTTTTTGTCCACCTCCACACTCTTGTCATTGTGCCACCTCTTCTGCACTCTATGGTGCTGTGCTGAATGTGATGCCGTGGACCCTACCACCACTGTAATGTTCATTGGTGCCACTCATCTGACCTCATGCTTTGCTGCCTGTGGCTGCGCCGTGACCTACCAAGCACTGGTGTTTTGTGCAATCTGTGGACTACTCCTGTTTTGCCACCTTCCAGAATGTCATGTGTGCCACTTGTCTGACCTCATTGCTGGCTGCTGTGGCTGCCTTCACCCCTCAGCCACGCCCAAGTCACCCTCCAAACTCTGTCATTGTGATACTCTGTGGCGTACTCCTGTTCTTTTGCTACCTCCAGAATGTCATTTGTGCTCCACTCTTCTGACTCTCCATGCTTGCTCGTGGCTGCTTCTGTACACGCCCCTAACACACATCTGTTCATTGTTTCCACTCTGTGGCTACTCCTGTTTTTGCACTCCAGAAATGTCATTTGTGCCACTTCTCTGTCCTCATGCTGTCTGTGGCTGCTAGCCATGTTGCACCTCCACACTCTGTCATGATGTTACCACGCTGGAGAAACTTCTATCAGGCCTACATTTCTATGCTTCGCAGTTTTTTTTTGGGTTGAAATTTTTGCCCTCTTAAGTGCCCAGGAATTTGTTTATAGTGAAACGATTCTAAGATGCGGCGGCAGTCATGTGCGTGGTAATACTATAAACACTACATTGTATTGAAGACCAAACCAAGCTCCCCTCTGCATATTAAGAGGCAATGTGCTCACAATGTTCTACGCAGCACTCTACAGGCTCTGTGCAGCCTGGAATAGCTGTTTTTAAACGTGATTCGTCCCGGAAGCAAATTAGGACCGAACAAATTTTGTCTGGAAAAATACCAGCAAAGTCACCGAATCGAATTTTTGAGAATATCGGCCCCATCTCTAAACATTGGATACATTCTGATTTTGTCAGTCTGTCGTATAGTCATTACAGTTCGATATCGATCTTGCTATACATCAGCACTAGTAACCATTGCAGTGATCGCAACCTAGCAATCTTCCTGTAGCAACCTTCTAGATGCCATTTTGGTCAGCACCAAACCAGTTGCAGCTGAAAGGATACACCATCTTGTCTAGACACGCCACTTCATGTTTCAAACAATTGCTTCTTCAATTGTATCTTCCTGTCTCCAAAATAATGTACATCAAGTGCAGACCCTTAAAACCCCCCAACATGCTTATCTTTCTCTAAGCAAAACAACTGCAATGTGTGGATAAGAGTTGTCTGACTGAATGCAGCTCCTATGGTAAGAGCAGAACCCATGCTTTAACCCCTTACCGACATGTGGTAAACTTGTATCATCATGGTGGTAAGAAGGTATGGAGAGGGCTCATTCGCGGAGTTTGCTTTAAAGATGGTGGGTGATGGCTGTAAACTACAGCTGACACCCACCACTGGCAGCAGAGATTAGAGCTGGCTCCAATCCCTGCTGTTTAACCCTTTAGACACTACGGCCGCTTGATCCAGATGAATAAGGAAAGGTGTTGCGCACTATTCCTCCCTCCTATCAACCTCTCTGCAACAAGATCCCACGGAGAGGGGTGAGCAATTACCATGACAGCTGGAAGCCTAATGAAGGTGTCCATAACCACCATGATAGTGCTTATGTTACTTGGTGCTTCAAACAGAAAGTAATAGGGCCACAATCTTGGTAAACCCTTCTGTATTATCTATGTAATGCAGAAGCGTGTACAAGCAATCGAGTCACCTAATGGTCAAATACTCTAGAGGGACTACAAGTACAAATAAAAATAGGTACATGTAAAAATAAAGAATAAAATAAACAATATTAAACGTTAAAAACATTCCCTTTTGCCATTTTACAAATAAAAAATAAAAGTTTCACATAATACGTATTGCGACATCCATAAAAGTCCGATCTATTAAAATAAAACATTGTTTATCTTGCACACTGAACACCTTAGAAGAAAAAAGATCCCAAGTGCCAGGCTTGTGTTTTTTTTTGGTTATTTCATGTCCCTAACAACATTTAAATAAAAGAGATCGAAAAGTCATATGCATCTCAAAATGACATCAACAAAAACTACATAGAAACCTACAAAAAATGCATCCTCGCTCAGGTCCACAAAGGGGAAAATGAAAAGTCTTTGATCGCAAAAAATGGTGCAAATTAAAGCAATAGAGAATGTTTTTATTTTTTAAAGTACTAAAACATAACAACAACCTTACATATTTGGTATCACTGGAATTGTACCAACCTTCAGAATACAGATAATACATAATTTATACTGTAGAGTGAAAGACATAAAAACAAAACAACCACAAACATGCCACAACTACTTTTTTTTCTCATTTCACCCCGCTTAGAATATTTTTTTTTTCGGTTTCCCAGTATATTTTATGGCAGGTCAGTGGCATCATTAAAAAGTACATCTTATCCTGCAAAAAAAGCCCTCATATGTTTATGTAAATGGAGTAAAAAAAAAAAAGTTATGTCTCTTGAAAGGCAGGGAGGAAAAAATGAAGAGCTAAAAAATTATGACCTGCTGTAAGGAAGGGGTTAAAAAATTAAGGTTTGCAGATGTCCCCTCTGACATGGATGGGGCTATTTCATCCATAATAGTTGCTTAAAAAGGTGTCTGACAAAGGGTTGGGTTACAGAAGACATCCCTTTATGGACTCTTTCATAGTATAAGGCCAGGGAAATCATTACTATACTTCTCACCAAAATCCTGCTGAAACGTGACAATGCTCTGAAAGGAAAGTACGCAACATTATATCATGATCGCCTCCATTTATAGGGCTAAATGGGTTCTAAACTTTGACTTGAATGCGTTGCACAATCTTGGCTTTTATGGATGATACATGTTTTCATTCTGCTATCGCTGTCCTTGAAAAATAAAAAGATTAAGGCAGAAGAAAAACATTTCACAGATTAATTTGTAACCTAGATGGAAAATACGAGAGACACAATCTCTTAATGTAGCATAGCAAATAAAAGCACGATGACACATCATAATGGACAGCAAACACCAACCCGGAGCATTGTCCTTCCTCCTTTCTTCATGAATTTCCTTTTGTTTTTGCTGTCATTGTCATCACCTTTTGGAGTCTAGTTTTATCTGAGCTAATAGTTTATTCATTTGTAAGCCTAAACCCTGTGGTTTCTCCTATGTACCGACCTGCTACATTCTGCGGAGTGGCAATACTACCTTACAGAAAAAGGCACCCATATTTGTTCAATCAACAAAGCATTTAAATGGGTTTTAACATAAAGACAACCTGTCTGTATGTCCTACTAGAGCCTATGAACTTCATGAAGAGTCACTCTGGAGGAGCCAGGATATCCAAGCATTATTTGAACGGCTGCCATGTGATACAATATTGCCCCTGTAGATTTATGCATGTCTTACCCAACAGACAACAGATGATCCTCAGGGATTGAAAAAAAAGCCCTATACATGGTAATCAGCCAGATTCCAACATGATCTCCAAAAGTTTAGAAAAATACTTCAACAATGATATTACTTCTCAAGAATAAGGAGGACAAATGTACATAAGAATAAAAAGGAGGATATCATACATTCGACAATCATGTTAAGCAGTCTAGTTGTTGGAAAACCATAGAAAAATGTAACAAGAACATTTTGACTTTACTCTTACATATTAGTAGTCGGCGTTATTAACCTACTTCCCCTGGCTATGGAATTAATACCAACTAACAACTAAGCCACCTCCACATGGAGTCTATTAGTTGCACTGTATTTGCTCAATGTCCTTAGAACAAACAAAAAAACAGTCAGGGTAAATAAGTGGCATATGCAAAACAAGGAAAGCCAGCGCACATGGATCCGGTGGTATCAGTTAAAATGAAGTCCTTTATTGTATCCAATTCATAAAATCATGATGGTACATCATGGAAGAAAGAAAAGAACACGCTTATGCATTTTCAGCAGCTACATGCTCTTAGTCATAGCGATAAAGTGATGTCAAACACCCTTAAATATTCTTAATGCCAAATATGAAGCACGAGTAATTAAAATAATTGATTACTTACCCCCTTGATGCTCAATAGTCTGACCAAACGGAAACTCATCATGGATATACAAATCACAACGAGGCAACCCAAAAAGAGCCATGAAGTAGTTTTCACTTGAGGACATGTGCACTGTATGCTATAGACAGTGCCAACAACAGGCATCAGCAGATTGGACAAATGCACTTGTACATAATTAAAAATTACACACAATATGAGATCCAATAACTACAGAGGATAGGTATCTAGGGTGACATGTATGTATTTTGGTGCTCAGACGCCATTTTTTTTTTGCGTGTATTAGTAGTTGTCACGGGCAGCGGTAGTGGACCCGCTGGACCACCGCAAGCGATGACATAAGCGACGCCAGCGAGCGGAATCTAAGTAGGTCCTGGTTTTCACCAGAGCCCGCCGTCACTGACGTGACTTGCTTGCGATGGCAGCCAAGGGTGAGCGTGGTACAGAATCGTGAGACGTAGACGTAGTCGAGGACAGGCGGTAAGGTCCGGACAGGCGGCAGAGGTTCGTGGTCAAGGGACGGACGCAAGATGGTACGGTACACAGGAAACACAGCAAGACAAGGAATGCTTTCTCAGTAGGCTTATAGGGCAGTAAAGATCCGGCAACCATGTCAGGAAGGGGCAGGCTTAAATAGGGGCAGCGACCGGCAATAGCCAATTACCGGTGCGCTGGCCCTTTAAATTTAACAAAGCCGGCGCACGTGCACCCTAGGAGGCGGGGACACACGCACCAGGAGACAGGAGCTTCGGCAGGAGCGTGGCCGGGTAAGTAAGCAGGGACCTGGCTGGTTGAGCAAGCGCGCCCGCTGTCCAACATGCGTGTCGCAGCGCCGCTCGCCGGAGGGGCACGGGTGCACCTGCGATCCAGGATGAGGGTGGCAGGGGTACCTGTGACAGTACTCCCCCTTTGGCCTCCCCCTCTTTCTGGCCTGAAGGAATCTCCGAATAATATCACGATCCAGAATATTGTCTTCTGGTTCCCAGGACCTCTCTTCAGGCCCGAACCCCTTCCAGTCAATGAGGAAAAACCGCTTCCCTCTGACCGTCTTCATATCCAGAATCTCCTTTACAGTAAAGACGTTGGCGGCGGCGGCCACAGGAGCAGGGGGAGCAACCTCCCAGGAGAAACGATTCAAGATGACTGGTTTCAGAAGAGAGACATGGAAGGAGTTCGGGACCCGAATAGTAGGGGGAAGACGGAGCTTATATGCCACTGGGTGTATGCGTTTCAGCACCTCGAACGGCCCCAAGAAACGGAGATCAAGCTTATAGCTGGGAACCTTGAGACGGATATACCGAGCCAACAACCACACTTTGTCACCTCGAGAGAAAATTGGAGAAGGTCTTTGTTTCCTGTCAGCTTGTACAAGCGGAAGCCCTCAGTCTTGCCCATTAGACTGAGGATGGTAGACCGAAGAGAAATCCAGCTTCACTTGGAGTTGGGCACATAGGGAGCGCCAGAACCTAGAAACAAATTAGACCCCGATCCGAAACAATGTGCTGGGGAAGCCCATGCAGCCGGAAGATGTGTTGAAAAAACAGACTGGCGAGACGAGGAGCAGAGGGTAGGCCTGGCAGAGGGATAAAGTGAGACATTTTGGAGAACTGATCCGTAACCACCCAGATAACGGTATTACTAGCGGAAGGAGGGAGATCGGTAATAAAATCCATAGCCACATGGGTCCAAGGACAGCTGGGAATCGGCAATGGCTGAAGCAGACCTGCCGGCTTGAGACGAGGCGACTTGTTACGGGCACAGGTGGCGCAAGATTCCAGGAACTCACGAACATCTTGGGTCAGACCGGGCCACCAATAAAACCGGGAGATGAGGGAGCAAGAATTCTGCACCCCTGGGTGCCCAGCCACACGAGAGCAATGACCCCACAACAATATCCTCTTCCGTAGAGCTGGACGAACGAATATCTTGCCAGGAGGAAGTCGTTGCAGGTCTACGGGCACGGCAGAGATAAGCCGTTCAGGAGGGATAATGTGCCGTGGAGCGGGTTCGTCCCCAATCACGTCAGAGGGCCGGGGAAAGTGCGTCGGCCTTGACATTTTTTTCCGCAGGGCGGAAGTGAATTAGAAAATTGAACCAGGAAAAGAAGAGGTTCCATCGAGCTTGGCGTGGGTTTCGAGATTGGGCTGTCTGGAGATATAGCAGGTTTTTATGGTAAGTGTAGATATTGACTGGGTGAAGAGCTCCCTCAAAGATATAGCGCCATTCCTCCAAAGCCAGCTTGATGGCCAGTAATTTCCGGTCACCAATGGAGTAGTTCCTTTCTGCGGCAGAGAAGGTTTTGGAAAAAACCCGCATGTGAGGGTTTTACCTTTGGGCCCTTTTTGAGTAAGCACAGCCCCGGCCCCCACCGAGGAGGCGTCGACCTCTAGAAAGAATGGTTTCTCCGTATCTGGCCGGGAGAGTACGGGTGCACAGGTAAAGGCCAACTTTAACTTAGAAAAGGCTTCTTCTGCCGACGGCGGCCAGAGCTTCGGATTAGCATTCTTCTTGGTTAGCGCCACTATAGGTGATACCAGCGAGGAGAAATGTGGGATGAACTGTCTATAGTAATTGGCGAAACCCAAAAACCTTTGTATAGCTCGGAGACCCACTGGTCGTGGTCACTGTAGAACGGCAGACAATTTCGTGGGGTCCATCTGCAGGCCCTTGTCAGAAATGATGTAGCCAAGGAATGGCCCTTTAAATTTAACAGAGCCGGTGCGCGCACCCTAGGAGGCGGGGACGCACGCGCCGGGAGACGGGAGCTTTGGCGGGAGCGCGGCCGTAAGTAAGCAGGGACCTGGCTGGCTGAGCGAGCGCGCCCACTGCCCGACATGCGGGTCGCGGCGCCGCTCGCCGGAAAGGCACGGGTGCTCCTGTGACCCGGGATGAGGGTCGCAGGGGCACCTGTGACAGTAGTGTAGAATGCGCCTTAATCTATGAACCTGTTCTACTACGGGTTATAGATTTAACGCCTTCTAACTACAAAGCAACATTTCTGGCTCAAGTAAACCACCTTTAAAGTGCTCTACCTGTTCCAGCAGTAATGCGCCTGGATTTGGCGTTCAAAATTCATAAATGTATAGATTCATATGGTTGTGGTGCGACACGCCTCCCGCATGCCCCTCGATCTTAGGCGAATTACATAGTGCCGCAGACACTTTAAAATGCGCCTAATATTGGAGTGTGTCTAATTAAAAATATAGCGAACAGGGATGCGCCAGTTTTCAGGCTGAAAGGACGCCAGACTACTGGCACAGCCCCATACATACATGTCACCCATAGTATCTAGATAGTCATACATAAATAGAAACAATGCAACAAAAAATGTTGCATTGTCCATTTTCACTTAGGGGTGTATTCACTTATATTGCCAGCGGTTTAGACATTGATGGCTGTGTGTTGAGTTATTTTGAGGGCACACCAAATGTACACTGTTATACAAGCTGTACACTGACTACTTTACACTGTGTCAAAGTGTCACATCTTCAGTTTTGTCCCATGAAAATATATAATACAATATTTATAAAAATGTGAGGGGTGTACTCACATTTGTGAGATACTGTATGATTAGGGTCTAGCTAAAATTTTGTT